>CM028752.1:1107238-1312238 GCA_016801395.1 Leptodermis oblonga
AGGCCCGCAGATTTTTATCTCTCTAACCAATGAATCACCAAATGCAAACCATAATATCAAAGAAGGCGGGTGGAAAATACATTTCTAATTGACAAAGGACAACAGTTATTTCATCTTGTAACTGATCAAGTCTTTCGCGCGCGATAACCTTGCTACATATAGCATTGAAAAGAAAACAAAGTCTTGTTATACTGGACTTAACATGCTTGGGCAATATCGAGCGAATAGCTACAGGCAACAATTGTTGCATTAAGGCATGGCAATCATGAGACTTCAAACCAACCAGTTTTAATAAACTCTTTCAAGGAAACAAGTCTGCTTACATTTGAAAAATATCCGGATGGAACTTTGTGCTATGCAAACTTGAACACAGTTGTTTTTTCTCTTTTCTCTGGACAAAGTGTGACAGGCAGGGGGTAGATATGTGCGTTGTCCTCGAGCTAGCGGTGCTAAATTTGCTCTTTGTTCATATCAACCATATCAAGTCTCTCGCTTATAACCATCCTTAGTTTTACCAGGGATGTTCAAGAGCGTACCTAATAGGCCTTTCACACAATATTTTTCTCAATTACATAACGTCGAGACAATGTCTGACATCCAAGTTCTCCCAGTATAAAGTTCAAAAAATATGGATTTTTTCTTCCAACAACCTGTATCATTATTGCTGGACTCCGAAGGTTTACCAAACTCCACATTAATGTCCGTCAGATGAGCTTTCACCTCTGGCCCGCTCAAGGGTTCTGGAGCTTTTCTGAACTCTTGAAATCCATTGAATGCTCTTTTCATACGGCGATACGGATGAGTCTCGGGAAGAAATCTGCGATGCCCAAGGTATACTGTCTTCCTCCCATGTTCAAGCTGACAAAAATCTGTACTCTGCTCACATATTGGACATGCTTTATGCCCTTTAACAGAGTACCCAGACAAGTTTCCATAAGCAGGAAAATCATTAATGGTACAGAACAACATGGCACGTAATGTGAACATTTCTTCATGGTATGCATCAAACACAGGTGCGCCTTCATCCCATAACTTTTTCAAGCCTTCAATAAGAGGAGCAAGATACACATCGATGTCATTTCCTGGTTTCCGTGGGCCTGAAATCAATAGAGACATAAGTATGTACTTGCGCTTCATATACACAAGTAAGGCGGCAAATTGTAAATAACCAACATCACCCGCCATGAGATGTGTGTGCTACTCAGACTGCCAAACGGGTTCATTCCATCAGTACACAAAACAAGCCTCAAATTTCTGGCTTCTCCCCCCAAAGGATCATTGAATCAATTTTTTTCCCCTGATCTGAGTCTGATGTGATGCATTATCACCCCTCACCTTGTCATCATCACTGGGATCTGACAGTCATCTGTTTCCATGTCATTATTTTGCATCTTTTGCATTAGCGAACAACCGTTTAAATCTCGGTATTATAGGAAGATACCACGGAACCTTAGCCGGCGACCCCTTCTTTTGCGCATCAGAACTGTCTTCAACCTCATCACACAGCTGCTTGTTTTTGTATCGTGAAGTTTTACACTTAGGACAAAGCAATAAATCCTTATACTCATTCATGTAGAGGACGCAATCGTTTGGGCAAGCGTGGATCTTCTTATACTCCATACCCATTGGACACAATTTTTTTTCGCCTCGTAAATTCGATCTGGAAGTTCATTATCTTCTGGGAGCATATCTTTCAATACCCTCAATAAGGCTGTAAAACTAGTATCTGACCACCCATTTGCCACTTTCAAATTAAATACTTCAAAACACTAGACAATCGTGTATATTTAGTGCAACCCTGTATAGAGGCTTCTCATTGTCACCCCAAAATGGAAGCAAGAACTTTCGGTTTATCAGCAAAATCCTCGGCCACATCCTCAATCATGGCATCTAATCGATCTCTCGTAATATCTCTATTCTCTCTTCTTTTTGCTTGAGATTTTCTTTACTCAGGTAAACCATCAATACTTTCACCATGCCAAATCCACAGTTTATAAGAAGGATCAAACCCGTGCCGATATAAATGGAATCTTATTGTATCTGAGTTATCAAACCGCGCACCATTTTTTACAAGCTTTGCACGGACAATGGACGTACTTTGTATTCTTATAAGCGAATTGAATGAAATTCTCAACTTCTCTCGCATAAGAATCGGAGGTCGATCACCACACAACAAGATATTTCGATCCAAGTGTAACTAACACCTTGAAATAATTAAAAATACCAAATAATAATTCAACAAACAATGTACAAAGTATCAAGTTGCATGCTTGTCTTAGCACATGTCATAATACTTATGTTACTCATATAATCAAAACTAATATAATACCTCAATGAAAAAAATAATGCATAACCAACACATGCGCAATAGACATAATCAAATGTAGAAGAACCCATAAGTTTTTCATTTATGCATTTCGTCAAACACATGAAATGCATAAAAAATAATACACTTTCTAAGTAGTGCTAATTATATGAACATCCTCCATTAAAAATCAAACACTATCAAATCACACATCACCAAGAAACTACATAGTATAACTAAATAAGGTTCCACAATACTAAGGTTCACCATATACATGGAATGCAACTTTAATTTTCAGCCCTCTACCATAAATAAAAATAAATTCTATAGGATGACACATCTAAAGTACAAGCATAAGTAATTACTGAAAAATTTTAGAAGTTTATAATCTTAAGGTGGTAAATTTTAGCTCCAAATAACGATTCTTTACATCAAACGTGCAAAACCGTCACTACTACAAAATGGAGCTTTAACGGCTACGGATTAACGGCAAAAATAGAAAACCGCAGTAATAAAAGGAATACGGAACTTCTATGGCGGTCTAAAAATGAGCCGCCATAGAAACGGACTTTCTACGGCAGTTTAAAAATGAACCGCCGTAGAAACGTACTTTCGGCGGTTGGGACAAACCGCCGTAGAAAGGGGACTTTCTACGGCTGTTGGAAGGCAACCGCCGTAAAAAGTGGACTTTCTACGGCGGTTTGAAGGTAACCGCCGTGGAAAGTCCACATTTTCCACGGCGGTTACCTTCCAACTGCCGTAGAAAGTCCACTTTCTACGGCGGTGTGTCCCAACCGCCGTAAAAAGTCCCTTTCTGCGGCGGTTTAATTTTCACCACCGTAGTATTGACGTATTAAAACCTAAATAACAACGTGTATTTCCATATTGCGGCCGAAAGTGTCTGTTTCCAAATTTCTACTACGGTTTTGCACGTTGAACGTAAAGAATCGTCATTTGGAGCTAAAATTTACCACCTAAAGGTTAGAAACTTCTAAAATTTCTCAGTAATTTCTAATACTTGTACTTTAGATATGTCATCCTATAGCATTTATTTTTATTTATGATAGATGGCTGAAAATTAAAGTTGCATATATTCCATGTATGTGGCGAACCTTAGTATTGTGGAACCCTATTTAGTTATACTATGTAGTTTTTGGTGATGTAATTTGATTTATAGTGTTTGATTTTTAATGGATGATGTTCATATATTTAGCACTACTTAGAGTGTGTATTATTTGTTTATGCATTTTATGTGTTTGACGAAATGCATAAATGAAAAACTTAGAGTTTCTTCTTCATTTGATTATGTCTATTGCGCATGTGTTGTCATTGCATTATTTTTTTCATTGAGGTATTATAGTAGTTTTGATTATATATGAGTAACATAAGTATTATGACATGTGCTAAGACAAGCATACAACTTGATACTTTGTACATTGTTTGTTGAATTATTATTTGGTATTTTTAATTATTTCAAGGTGTTAGTTGCACATGGATCGAAATATCTTGTTCTGTGGTGATCGGACCTCCGATTCTTATGCGAGAGAAGTTGAGAATTTCATTCAATTCGCTTATAAGAATACAAAGTACGTCCATTGTTCGTGCAAAGTTTGTAAAAATGGTGCGCGGTTTGATAACTCAGATACAATAAGATTCCATTTATATCGGCACGGTTTTATCCTTCTTATAAACTGTGGATTTGGCATGGTGAAAGTATTGATGGTTTACCTGAGCAAAGAAAATCTCATGCAAAAGGAGATGATGCGATTACCAGAGATCGATTAGATGCCATGATTGAGGATGTGGCCGAGGATTTTGCTGATAAACCGGAAGTTCTTGCTTCCATTTTGGGTGACAATGAGAAGCCTCTATACAATGGTTGTACTAAATATACACGCTTGTCTAGTGTTTTGAAGTTTAATTTGAAAGCAGCAAATGGGTGGTCAGATACTAGTTTTACAGCCTTATTGAGGGTATTGAAAGATATGCTCCCAGAAGATAATGAACTTCCAGATCGAATTTACGAGGCGAAAAAAATGTTGTGTCCAATGGGTATGGAGTATAAGAAGATCCACGCTTGCCCAAATGATTGCGTCCTCTACAGGAATGAGTATAAGGATTTATTGCGGTGTCCTAAGTGTAAAACTCCACGATACAAAAACAAGCAGCTGTGTGATGTTGTTGAAGACAGTTCTGATGCGCAAAAGAAGGGGTCACCGGCTAAGGTTCTGTGGTATCTTCCTATAATACCGAGATTTAAACGGTTGTTCACTAATGCAAAAGATGCAAAACTATTGACATGGCATTCAGATCGGTGTATTCTTAGTGATGATGACAAGGTGATAATGCATACATCAGACTCAGATCAATGAAAAAAGATTGATTCAATGTATCCTTCTTTCGGGGAGAAGCCAGAAATTTGAGGCTTGGTCTATGTACTGATGGAATGAACCCGTTTGGCAGTCTGAGTAGCACACATAGCTCATGGCCAGTGATGTTGGTTATTTACAATTTGCCGCCTTACTTGTGTATGAAGCGCAAGTACATACTTATGTCTCTAATGATTTCAGGCCCACGGCAACCAGGAAATGACATTGATGTGTATCTTGCTCCTCTTATTGAAGACTTGAAAAAGTTATGGGATGAAGGCGCACCTGTGTTTGATGCCTACCGTGAAGAAATGTTCACATTACGTGCCATGTTGTTCTGTACCATTAATGATTTTCCTGCTTATGGAAACTTGTCTGGGTACTCTGTTAAAGGGCATAAAGCATGTCCAATATGTGAGCAGAGTATAGATTTTTGTCAGCTTGCACATGGGAGGAAGACAGTATACCTTGGCCATCGCAGATTTGTTCCTGAGACTCATCCGTATCGCCGTATGAAAAGAGCATTCAATGGATTCCAAGAGTTCAAAAAAGCTCCAGAACCCTTGAGCGGGCCAGAGGTGAAAGCTCGTGTGACAGACATCAATGTGGAGTTTGGTAAAACTTCGGAGTCCAGCAATAATGATACAGGTTGTTGGAAGAAAAAATCCATATTTTTTGAACTTCCCTACTGGGAGAACTTGGATGTCAGACATTGTCTCGATGTTATGCATATTGAGAAAATATTTGCGAAAGCCTGTTAGGTACGCTCTTGAACATCCCTGGTAAAACTAAGGATGGTTATAACGCGAGACTTGATATGGTTGATATGAACATAAGAGCAAATTTAGCACCGCTAGCTCGAGGACAACGCATATATCTACCCCCTGCCTGTCACACTTTGTCCAGAAAAGAGAAAAAACAACTGTGTCAAATTTGCGTAGCATCAAAGTTCCATCCGAATATTCTTCAAATGTAAGCAGACTTGTTTCCATGAAAGATTTAAAACTGGTTGGTTTGAAGTCTCATGATTGCCATGCCTTAATGCAGCAATTGTTGCCTGTAGCTATTCGCTCGATATTGCCCAAGCATGTTAAGTCCAGTATAACAAGACTTTGTTTCTTCTTCAATGCTATATGTAGTAAGGTTATCGCGTGCGAAAGACTTGATCAGCTACAAGATGAAATAACTGTTGTCCTCTGTCAATTAGAAATGTATTTTCCACCCGCCTTCTTTGATATTATGGTGCATTTGGTGATTCATTTGGTTAGAGAGATAAAAATCTGCGGGCCTGTTCATTTGCGATGGATGTACCCATTCGAGCGATATATGAAAGTATATAAGGGGTATGTTAAGAATCGTTGTCGTCCTGATGCTAGTATTATTGAAGGTTATATAGCTGAGGAGGTAATTGAGTTTTGCACTGAGTACTTGGCCGGGACCGCATCCATTGGAATATCTAAGAATCGGCACGATGGGAGGATTACAGGTATGAGCACAAGGGGAGGAAAAATGTTTTTGCCGTCTAATGTTGAATTGATGAAGGCGCATCTCTACATTTTGCGCAATTCTGAAGAAGTTGCGCCCCATGTGACAGACCACATACAGTCAATAAGAACGTCTTATCCTGCTTGGACGGATCAACGTGTGCTCAATGAACATATTCGGACATTTGTCTATTGGTTTAGTAATGCTGTCCTGGGCAAAGACATTTCAGAGACATTGAAATGGTTGGCATTTAGGCCCAGCCCTGCGGTACGAGCATTTTCATGCTATGACATAAATGGATATTCATTTGCTACTAAGAGACAAGATGAGAAGAGTACGGCACAAAACAGTGGTGTTATATTAATCTCAGAGGCTTTACATGTTTCTAGCAGGAAGGATAAAATCCATTGTATGCAAGCATGTCTTATTACGAGGTGATCGAAGATATTTGGGAGATTGACTATGTTTGTTTCAAAGTAGCTGTATTTCGCTGCAAATGGGTTGATAACAATAGTGGGGTTGGAACTGATGATCCATTGGGTTTTACCTTGGTCAACCTTAATCGGGAGGGTTTCAAGGGGGAACCATTTATACTTGTATCGCAGGCGAAACAAGTTTTTTATGTCACCGATCCTTGTGACGAACATTGGTCTGTTGTTCTTCATGGTAAACAACATCACGGTGTGGAAGGGATTGATACAGAATGAGGGCTTCATGAGGCTGGCCCTTTCTCTAGTGGGTTACCTGAACCGAGAGCAGATGAGGAAGATAGGGAACTTGATAAATACATACTTCATGATGACCACAGCGAAGGATTATGGTTCGAGGATCAAGTGTCCCATAAGAGAAAGAGAATAAGTTAAGAATCATTTTCAGGTATATTGTTTGTTTTTATTAAACTTCAATTCCCGTGGGTGTGTATGTGTGTGTGTGTATTTGTATATGTTTCTTTGATTTTAATGAAAAGAGGTGGACATAAATTTATAACAACATTTATTTTTATCCTTCGTACTGTGGGATTGAAACCGGTCACAACTCGGATGAAGCCGCGCAATCAAGGGACAAAATTTCCAGGGACTTCATATGCGGAATTGTTTATAAATGAATATGTTATTGTTGGAAATTGTGTGAAGCTTCTGTGCTGATCTTAAATTGCACTTGTGTTTTGGTAAAAAACAAGCAGAGGAGATTCTGTCTGAAGTGATTTTGAAACTGAATTCCGTATTATTCGAAATAGTGTGAATTTTAGTGAAGTATTTAAGTATATGTGCATCGAATTTACAGGGAGTACGTTACATTTATAGGGGAGACTTTGTCAAATTTTCCGGAAAATTGATTTCCTTGTTTTTCATTTGTATTATTATTTTTTTCTTCCAAGGAGTAGTACTTTGGTAAAATTTCCAGGGGAATCTATACGCAGTTTATTTTGTTTTGATTTTATATTTAACTCTTCATAAATTAATTGTCAGTGGGTTCGGGAAACAGGGGAAATGCAGGGGAAAAAATGGGAGAGGAGAGGAAGAGAATGAGGGAGGAAAAGAAAGTTCAAAAAATTTGAACTTTAAGTAACCGGGTCGTCGGTTCAACGGCGGTTCAACCGCGAACCGCCGTTGAACCAACTTTCCACTGCAGTTCAAGAATGAACTGCCGTTGAAAGTGGACTTTCAACGGCGGTTCAACATTGAACCGCCGTTGAACGTCCACTTTCTACGGCGGTTCACGAGTGAACCGCGGTGGATTCATTTTTCAACGGCAGTTTGAGGTTGAACCGCCGTTGAAAGGTCTTCTCGTAGAAAATTGGAGCCAATTCCCGCGCGGGCATATTTTAATATTAATTTGTTTTTTCCATTTTCAAAAAACTAATCTCACAATTTTGTAAATATAATAATACATACCCTGATTGTGTATATGTATTAATTATGTACACAATCCCGACTTCTATGAACCATTTCATAATAAAATTTCAAATTTTCCATTGAACCATATATTTGCATTTAAATTTCCCACGCGTGCTACTACACGTACAATAATTATAGGTCAAATATAGAAATTAATAAATTTCGTAAATTTACATGTAAGAGACGATAAAATAATAAGCTTCTTATGTTCCCTTAAATATCTACTTTTTCGACAAATGCATTATAGGTACGTATAGTAATATAAAAATTAATTAATATTAGTTAAGTGGCCGAAAAAAATTAAATAGATACTAGATTTCATTATTATTTACATACATATATATATATACATATGTTTATACATACATATATAAATAAAAACATCTCTTCCGCTTTTCTCCTTTCCCCTCTTGATGCACATCATATATCCAACTCTCTCGATCCTCTATGCTCTCGATATCTTGTAAATTTCCACTACATAAATAAAATATTTTCATTTGAAGAATTGAATACTTTAAGACAACTTTTATAATTAATTCTTATATATATATATAATGTATTTTGAATTTGGTACAAAAAATAGAAAATCCATGCGTACGTAGCACGGGAATTGGCTCCAAAAACTATTTTTCTACGGCGGTTCAACTTTGAACCGCCGTAGAAATCAAACTTTCTACGGCGGTTCAAACATGAACCGCCGTAGAAAGTATTTTCTACGGCGGGTTCTCGGTTGAACCACCGTAGAAAAGTAATTTTTGGAGCCAATTCCTGCGCTACTCATGAATTTTCTATTTTCATATCATTTTCTAAACCCTAAACCCTAAACCCTACTCTCTATTAAGTTTTTTTTCCCAATTTTCATAAATTAACCGCGGTGACTCTTAAGATTGAAATAGATAGTGAAGTGCCACCCTTTTAATTTCTTGGATTTTCGCTTTGACATTCTGAATTGGGTCGCAGGATTTGACCTCAAGGATGATAGTCTTCCGGCCCCGTCAGAGTCCCAACGTAAACCTCCATTTTTTTCAAAATACGTTACATATATATATATATATATATATATATAAGACTTAATTATAAAAGCTTTATTGGTGTTGCCCAGAAATGTGCATATGCAACCTTCGTGGATAGTAGTTAAGGTAAATTAAATTGGTTCTTATTAAATTTTTTAATTACATCCGTGGGTCTAGTAGCCTAAGCAATTAGTAGTGTTTAGTTGTTTTAATTAAATCCGTGAGTCTAGTAGAATAAGTTAGTAGTGTTAGCTAATTAATATATTAGTTAGTCACGTTATTTATTGAGGGATTTGATTTATGCATGCAATCCGTGAGTCCAGTACTGTAGGTTAGTTAATATATGCATGCAATTGCCTTTTCGATCAGTAGAAATTAGTGAGTCCTAGTTATTTAATTAATTAGATTAATATGAGTGAAGTTATGAATATTCGTAGAAATGTTTTACTCATCGTTGTGTTGTATACAATTAATTGTATGATCTTCTAACTCGTATATATTAATTCATTAGCATAAAAAGCAAACAAGCAATTGGGAGTGTGGGTACTATGTAATGCACTACATGTACCAAATAGCAATGAAATCATCCACATTTGCACTTGAAAAGGTAAATATATATTTCTCATTACTTACTTAATTGACTGTATTTCATTTTGCTTACTCGGGTACTTTTTAATTTCAAAAACTCTGTTGCAGCACTTCAAGCTTGACCGCACTCCATTAAGCAATGTGGATATAGATGCAGTGCGAAAAATATGCGCTACATATATTTTGGAGCATTAGCCGTAGTTGAAGGATACTAATTAAACTTGTTCATATTAGAGTTGTACAAATATTTTTTGGATATGCTGTATTATAAAAGCGATTTCAATTTGTATATTGGTGATAATTGTAATAAATTTCAATGTTTAGCAGCAGGTTTTGCTTCAAATCAGGTTTTCGCAGCAGGTTTTTAATGATTTTCACGCGTTTTGGGTGTAAAAAGTGGCCACTTTCTAATGCGGTTCAACCTTTCAACCGCAGTAGAAATTACACTTTCTACTGCTGTTCATCCACGAACCGCAGTAGAAACTCAGAACTTACTACTGCGGTTAGACGTTGGACCGCAGTAGAAAGTCCGAACTTTCTACTGCGGTTCAACCACGAACCGCAGTAGAAAGTGCGGAGTTTCTACTGCGGTTCGTTGGTGAACCGCAGTAGAAAGTGTGGAGTTTCTACTGCGGTTCACTGACGAACCGCAGTAGAAACTCCGCACTTTCTACGGCGGCCCAACGTCTAACCACAGTAGAAAGTGCGGACTTTCTACGGCTGCCAGATAGATGGCGGTTCTAAAATGCTAAACCCCGCCGTTAAAAGCCCTTTATAACCACCATTAAAGCTCCGTTTTGTAGTAGTGCGTAGTTGAAATTTGGAGAAGAACACTTTCGGCCGCGATATGGAGATACACGTTGTTATTTAGGGTTAAATACATCAATACAACGGCGATTATAATTAAACCGCCGTAGAAAGGGACTTCCTACGGCGGTTGGGACGAACCGCCGTAGAAAGGGGGATTTCTACGGCGGTTGGAAGGCAACCGCCGTAGAAAGTATGGACTTTCTACGGCGGTTACCTTCCAACCGCCGTAGAAAGTCCACTTTCTACGGCGGTTACCTTCCAACTGTCGTAGAAAGCCCCCTTTCTACGGCGGTTTGTCCCAACCCCCATAGAAAGTCCCTTTCTATGGCGGTTTATTTTAAAACCGCCGTAGAAAGTCCCGTTCTACGGCGTTTTATTTTTAGACCACCGTAGAAAGTTCGTATTTCTTTTATAACGGCGGTTTTCTATTTTCCGCCGTTAATCCGCAGCCGTTAAAGCTCTATTTTGTAGTAGTGACCTCAATAAGAACCTGGAGGGTGTATACATGAGGTTTTGGACGCGGTGGGGGTCGATTGTGCCTCGTGCATTCATTTTAATAGTCAGAAGTTCAGATCAATAGTTGTAAAATGCAACTATTTCAATTTTGCATTTCTTTATATTTTTCATGGGAGCAACATATGGACACCACGTAAAAAAAATTGAATAGATAACTTATATGGCGTATACTTGTAACTTGTATTTGATGTGAGAATATTATGCATTTCTCTCCAGGTAAGTATACGACATATAAGTTTAGGGTTCAATTTATTAGTGTAGTGTTCACAGTAGCAACGGTGTTTGGTTTTCTTAATATAGTCTTGCGTATATTACGAGCGACGCCCTCTAATGTATATAGTGACCCTATGTAAACAGATATTAATCCAACATGTGTTGTCCTTTTTATCTAATTACTGTTTTAATTAGATTTTATTCTAACTGTAATTAATAGGAATTTAGGAATTTAGATGTCTATTCATTCATAACAACCACTAAACTTTTAACAATGTAATTTAAAATTTTTAAATTTAGATACCCAAAAGGTCAATTCAAACAAGACTAAAAATCTCAATTTAATAACAAATTATCCTTAACTAAGAATTGTTAATTAAAAATACATTAACATCTAAATTCCTATTATTAGAGTTAGAATAAAATTAAAATAGAATAAAATCAAATTAAAATAGTAATTAAAATAAAAGAACAAATTAAAATTTTGAAAAAAAAGACTAAATAAACGAGTGGACTGGATGAACCTTGGCCTAGGTTCTGCTGCTGGAACCTTGGCCCTCGAGAGCCAAGGTCCAGTTCCAGGAACGTTGGCCCTTGAGAGCCAAGGTTCCAATTTCCAAACCCCCCCCCCCCCCCCCCCCCCCCCCCCCCCCCCCGTCCCCCCATTTTTTTTGTTAAAAAATATTAAAATTGTACTTTTTAATGTTTTAATTAATTGATTTTTTTGCTGTAAAAAGGAGAATTCAAGGACAAAGGGTAGTTTGGGTATTAAGTTTGCAAAGTATTATCTCTCCGTTCTACGTTTATCATTTTATGTCCTCCGAGTCACCTGTTGTTACACTAGTTAAATATTTTGTGTTTGAATTGTATCACTTACAACACTTACAAATTCTTAAGCAAATTTTGGTCAGGAGTTTAGTGGTCACTCTTTGGTGGTGGCCGTGTGTTGATATGTAATGTGCAAGTTTTCGATAATTGTGTTTGGCGTCCGATTTTGTTCAGAGACGTTCTTTAATATAATATTACCCTAACGTAAATTGTATTTGTGTCTCCCAATATGGTTTGGTGGATTTCATAACAAAAAGAATATATATATATATATATATATATATATATGTGGCAACTGTTAATGCTAGAGCACAATTTAGCTACCAGAGCAAATTTTATTACTTTTTCCTATAATACCCTTACTATCCCAACTATTTATCTTCCTTGTTCTTAGGGCTTCACAATTTTACAGCGACAAAAATTCAACTTCCTATCATCTCATCCCTCTCTCTGCGGACTGCGTCTCCTCTTCGGTCTTGTGGTCGCCGCTACTTGATCCCGCCGTGAACTCTTTGTTGTTTTCTTTTTGGTTGTGCTCTCTGTTTTTTTGAATGCCATTGATGTTGTACTGCAGTGTTCGTTGCCATAAATTCGATAAAAAAGAATGTACGAAGTTAACAACACAAACAGAGATTGCAACTTTCCGTCAAATTGGTCTTTATTCCCATCCATAGCATCATCATCATCGTCGGTGCATCTTAATCTATGAGGAAGATAGCTCCTTGCCCGTGGAAGAATTTGGGATTGACTTCTATGACTAGCCTATTTGCTCAATTTTAGTTGTTTGGACCTGATTTATATTGTGATTTGGGACCAAGGACGTTGATGAACTTTCTGTTTGGTTAATAATCTTGGATTTTTGTCGAAAAAAAAAATGCTGCAACACAGTAGAAGTTCCATCTTTGGCTTTCACTTTCCATTGAAAGAACAGCAATGGGACTTCGGATCAACTGAGAGCATATCAGAGTCAGACGTACAGCATTGGGAAGGGGGTGCCAGCCTTAGATGGAACTCTACTTCAACTTAATTTACTTCTGAAGAGGAATTGATGAAAGTTTGCTGAGAGATTAACGATGAAGGAGAAAAAAAAACAAATTTTAGAGCATTAAATTTTATGTGGAAAAGAAGAAGATAAATAGTTGCAATTACAAAGGGTATAAAAGGAAAAATATTAAAAATTGCTCTGACAGCTAATTTGTACTCTGACAATAATATTTGCTTTTATATATATATCACACAGACACACATATATAATACTGATTATTAAGCTCACATTCTAATTAAATATATGTATTGTGATTAATTTTTAGAATGACTATGACTTGACTTTGGCTGCCCCATATCTGTTTGTGCTTTTCAATTTGGCAAAGAATATATCCCAACTCCAATAATTCTACAAAATGCTTCTTTTTAGTTTTTCTTCTTTCAGGGGTTGGGCAGAAATTTGGATAATTAATTTGTGCATTTAATTTGTGAATTGAATTAAATGGGCTTAGAAATTACTAGTAATTAAGAATTTTTTCATGGGCAAAATTGATTCATTACTTTACCATTAGAATTTTCAAATATTTTTTAAGAACTCTCTATCAACCCCTCGAACATTCCATACAATATAGTTGTAATTCGTGGACAATAATTGGAGAGGGAGGATCTAATTGTTGGTTCTGGCACATGTTCATCCAGCATTATTTTAGGCTGCTTGGGAGCACATGTACATGGGCCCATTTGGGGCAACACATGTTTTCAGAGAGGCGAACGCATCGGCAGATACACTGTCGAATAGAGCTACTGACATGGAGCATACACAACCCACAGAAATTCGAGGTTTAGTTAGACTAGATGGGATTTCATTCCTAAAGTTATGCTAGTGAAGGTTGCATAAATGTAATACTTAAATTATTTTGTATTGGCATGACTTTTGTCTATAATAGAGGATAAAGTTCATCATGTTTTTCTTGGTGATTTTTTTTAATTTTTTTAATTTTATTTTAAGAACAGCTTATTAAGTGGCTGGCGGAGTTAGTTACCCTCTTATTAATAATAAGAACAGCCATTTTTTCTAAATTTAATTTAATAAAGAATCTCCAAATCCCTAGTCATTTAGTTGGCTGTTTAAAAATAAATAAATGTTATGATTAGTTGTTTAATATGAAATCATATATGTCCAAATTTAAAAGGCTATATCATACTTCCTTTTACTAATATTAAAATCTTGGCGTGATACCATTTTACTACCATTTAAAGGGAAAAAGAAGACAAGAAAGAGTTTTTTTCAAAGTTAGAAGTGGCCTAATAGGCTAATAGCTATCTTAAACCATCTTAGGAAACGATTGAATGAGTTTAGCGTAATTTTTTATTTTTTGTAACAATTTAACTATTATAATGTACTGTCTATTACACTAGAAGATAAGAAACTTGAGAAGGAGAAGATAGAAGCAGGAGTGCTTGCGTGTAGGATTCTGCCCGCTTTCGTATAAATATGGCAAAATTGATAGATGTGATAACAAAACTCTTTAGTCACTAATGAGTCATAACCTTTTGAACAGTGCCTCGTTCCTAAGTTTAGCAGATGTCTCACTTGTATTGTTCTAGTGACATTGTTCTACCTCCATCGTCATGGACGGGATACAAGGGGTGGGGTGTTCATCGAACCTCTTTAATCCCCTCCTCCATACTAATTCATCCTAACTAGTAGTACATTTTTAATTGTGAAAAAAATATGCATGTATTAATTTAATTGTAAAAAAATTTATGTATGCATTTTGGACCCCTTAGAGATTTTTGTCTGATTCCGCACAAGTATCAGTGTACCCAATATTGAAAATGACATGCTCCAATTAAAAACTATTGTATATTGCCCGAAATTCTTAGGCTGAAACTTAAAATTTTTTATAGAACCTCATATACTACGGTTAAAATTTACCATCCCCGGGGGTTATTTGTTGCTCTCGAAATATATTTGGGACAGAAATAATATTTTTCAATAATTACTTTGAGCAATGTATCGTATCTGAAATGCAATTGCAACCTGTTGTTGTGCATACTGTACCTCAACAAAAAACTATTGCATCCCACCCAAAATATAAAATAAAAAATTGATATTAGTAAACTAAACTATTCTGTATATACCGAAAATGATGTTATAATTGTTTAATAATTAGAAAATTAAATATATTTTTAATTAATAAAGACTGAGTATATACTATTAAATCCGCGTACCCCAATACTGAAAATGATGTGCCAAAATTAAAAGTTATTACCCCGCCCAATACCATTTTTCTCTAGACTACGATTTAACCATAACCCAGGTAAATATCGAGAGAAATATATTTGGGACAGTTTTTTTTATTTTTTATTTTTACAATTACTTTGAGCATTGTACCCTATATGAAATGCAATTGTACTTTACTTTTATACATAATGTACCCCAACAAACAACTATTGTACCCGCCCAATATATAAGAGAAAAAATTTATATTAGTAAATTAATATATCTATACAGATCGAATAATAGGATGTTTAATTTGAAATATTTTGGGTGTTATAATTGATAGAAAAATAATTAAGAAATAAATATATATTTTTAATTAATTAGGGAACAATACAACATGTAAAATTATTGTACCCAAATATTGAAAATGATGTGCCTCATTTAAAAACAACTATACCTCGCCCAAAATTATTAGTTTGAAACTGAAAATTTTCTATACAACCACATATACTACTGTATGATTTACCATACCGGGGGGTTAATTATTGCCATAAATATAGTTTGGCCTAAAAAATAATGTTTACAATTACTCTAAGCATTGTACCCTAAATGAAATGCAATTGTACCCCATATTTTTTGTACGATGTGCCCAACAAACAATTATTGTACCCTATCCAATATATATATTCTGAGAAAAAAATGATATTAGTAAATTAAATTAGTTTGTATATATACCGATCGAGTAATGAAATTTTGTAATTTAGCACATCTCGATGTTATAATTGTTCAAAAAATAGTTATGAAAATAAATAAATATAATTTTTTAAAATTAATATTGGCACAATACACCATATAAAGCCAATGTACCCCAACACTTAAAATAATGTTCTTCAATTAAAAACAATTGTACCTCGTCCAAAATTCTAAGTTTGAAGCTTATAATTTTCTATAAAACCTCATATATTACAGTTAAATGTACCATCCCCAAGTATTGCTCGAAATATATTTGGGACACAAAAAAAATTATTTTTTTATAATTACTTTGAGCAATGTATGCTATATGAAATACAATGTACCCTGCTTTTGAGCATAATGTACCCCAACAAACAACTATTGTGCCCCGCCAACTATATAAGAGGAAATTTTTATATTAGTAAATTAAAATATTGTGTATATACCGATCGAATATTGGGATGTTTAATTTAGAACATCTCGGGTGTTATAATTGTTAGAAAATAAATATATATATATTTAATTAATATGGGCACAATACACCATATATCATTGTACCCAAATATTGAAAATGATGTGCCCCATTTAAAAACTATTGTACCCCGCCCTCTTAGTTTGCAACTTAAAAGTTTCTGTTGAGCCTCATATACTATGGTTTAATTTGCCATCCCGGTGGATTAATTATATCCATTTATATTTTGGCCAGAAAAATAATTTTTATGATGACTTAATTTGTCCATTGTACCCTATATGAAATGCAAATGTACCCTACTCTTATAGTAAAGTTTATTTTACCATCCCTTGGGTTGAAATTTTTAGTCAATATGTTGATGGATATTTTTAAAAAAATAAAAACAACTTTAAAACAATGCCATGGGTTCAAGGTATTGCATAGATATGATTTTTTTTTTTTAATCATTATCATGGCTATAGCAATACCTCTGATTAAGAATATTTATACCAATATCATAGCTTAAGTGACGATAATTAATACATAAATTATTTTAGTTTTGAAGGTTTTTTTTTTTTGTCGTGTGAAGTTACTTTCCAAACTAAATGAATATCAAGTAACCGGTTACCATATGGGCTATTATTCCCAACATCTATGAACCATTAGACCTTATTTACACATTATTTACTTTCAACCATTGATTATTGATCTAATGGTTCTAATCAAATCGACTTAAGAGCAAGTCAATTTTACTAACTTGACTCTAGCATTTTTCATATATATACATATATATATATATATATATATATATATATATTAATTAGCTAAACTTTTAAGGTTCTTTACTCTAAACATGCATGCATATGTCCTTTGTTGCAGTTTTCTTTCTTTTTTTTTTTTTTTTTTGTGTCGGGTGTCATCGTCAGCCACCAAGTACTGTTGCAAACACAAACCAAAACCACTCGTTACATACCTCCCTTAATAAATTTATTAAATGAAAAATCTCATTATGGTATTATCTTATAACCCATCGGAAGACAATTTAATTGAAGTTGAAGACATATACAGTATCAATTTTAGTTTTTTATTTATCACGTATCAAATTTATCTTATAATATATCGTAATTAGGAATTGAATTTAAAATTAACTACTAATTTATCACTTATTAAATTTATTTTTTGATATATCATAATTATGAATTGAAACTTCAAGTTATTGCGTATTACACGAGTTAAGCCTCTAACAGCACGCATTGAATTTAGTTAACTTTGACGGAGAGATCGAGGGAGTAATTTTTAAGGCAATTTATTCTTCAAAACGTGACAAAGTACTTTTCTAAACTCCTGCCCCACCACAGACAATAAATAGAAAAAGGAAAATAAGCAATTAAGAATGGAATTGGAATAAATTAAATTCCCTGCCAATTTCAAAACCACACCAGATGCTGATCTAATGCTTTACCTTCTTTTTTTCTTAATGGGATAGTTACCGTATGAAAAATATGCTTTTAAAATGTATTTTTATTTTTTCAATATTAAAAGTTTATTATATATATACACACTGATTGTTAAGCCTTCATTCTAATTAAATACTCCATCAATCTTTTAGAATAGTTCACTTTGATCAATGTATAACTTTTTATAAATGTCAAAGTATAATACTAAAATAATTAATTTCACACCATTTATTCCATTTATATATTACTTATTAAGCATGGGCTAACTATGAACCACACACAATTATATTAGTAAAGATAAGAGGAATAAAAAATTTAAAAATGAACTCTTCTATTAAAACAAAAAAATATTTTTGAAAGTGAATTTTAAGAAAGAAGTATGTGAATTGTGATTAATTTTTAGAATGACAATGATTTGACTTTGGCAAAGAATAGATCCCAACTCCAATAATTCTACAATAATGCTTATTTTTACTTTTTCTTTTTTCAGGGGTGGGCCAGGAATTTGGAAAAGTAATTTTTGCGTTTAGTTTGAGGATTAAATTAAATGGGATTAGAAATTACCAGTAATTAAGAATTTTTTCATGGGAAAACCTTAACTGTTTTCGATTTATCCAAGGCGAACACAAGAAGTTAAGACTATATATAGAGAGCTAAATTCAAGACTTACGAAAATTGATTCATTACTTTATCATTAGAATTTTCAAATTTTTTTTAGAACTCTCTGTCAACACCACGAACATTCCATAGAATATAGTTGTAATTCGTGGAAAATAATGGGAGAGGGAGGATTTAATTATTTTGGTTCTGGCACATGTTCATCCAACATTATTTTAGGTAGCTTTGGGAGCACGAGTATATGGCCCATTTGAAGCAACACGTGTTTTTAGAGAGGCGAATGCATCGGCAAATACACTATCGAATAGAGCTACTGACACAGGACATACGCAACCCACATAGATTCGAGGCTTAGCTAGATTAGGTGGTATTTTAATCCCAACACTTTAGGCTAGTGAAGGTTGCATAAATGTATTTTAATCCTTTGGAGTACTCACGAGTTTTCAGGCGAAAGCACGAGCTTTTCTGATTGGGCTCAGGATATGTCATCGGCTTGGCCTGCAGCAGTTGGATGTTGAGACTGATTCTATGGTATTGATGATGGCAGTCAAGTGAGGTTTTGGTCCTTAGTGCACAACTGCCACGTTGGTGGGGATCTCCGCATTACAACATACCTATGAGGCTATAACCCACCTTTATCGCGAAGGGAATGTTATGGCAGATAGTCTGGCTCAAACTACCAGTTTGTCCGATCACACAGAGTTCTTTGTTCACTCCACGCTCCCTAGGAGAGTTAGGGTCTCGTTGTGTTAGATTCCAGGGGTGGGTTTCCCTTATCTAAGGGGATAAGTATTTTTTTCAAGTAGTTTTTCACATGTATAGGCTGCATCTTGCATTCATGCATCATTGTATTTCTAAGGTAAGGCTCACTACTTCCCCTTTAGAACTTTTTGGCATCTTGCCGCTTAAATACAATAAAGGGTCTCCAAGCCCCCCAGTCACTTAATCGGCTGTTATCAAAAAAAAAAAAAAATTAAGTTGCATAAATGTAATATTTAAATTATTTTGAATTGGCATGACTTTTGTCTATAAAGTTAAAGTTCATTACATCTTGGTCATTTTTTCTAAATTTAATTTAATAAATAATCTCTAAACCCCTAGTTACTTAATTAACCGACTGTTTAAAAAAAATTATAGAATTAGTTGTTTAATATGAAATTATATATGTCCAAATTTAAAATGCTATATCATACTTTTTTTTTTCTAATATTAAAATTTTGGCATGATACCATTTTTATTACAATTTAAAGGGAAAGAAGACAAGAAAGAGATTTTTCAAAGTTAGAAATGGCCTATATTAAACCATCTTAGGAAGCAACTGAATGAGTTTATCGTAATTTTTAAATTTTTTAAAAAAATTCAACTATTATAATGTACTGTCTATTACACTAGAAGATATAAGTAAGAGTGCTTGCGTGTAGGATCCTGCCTGCTTTAGTATAAATATGACAAAAACTGACAGATGTGATAACTAAACCCTTTTAGTCACGAATGAGTCATAACCTTTTGAACATTGCCTCATTCCTAAGATGTCTCATTTGCATTGTTCTAGTTGTAGTGACAAATTTCTACTAAGACATGACCACGGTTCCTGAACCAACGGTTCCTGAACCACCGGTTCCATGGAAAGTGGAACCGGAACCGGAACCGGAACCTTTGAGGAACGGTTCCAGGACAATTCCAGAACTGCCAATTTTGGTTCTCAGACGGTTCCAGAACCACCAGTTTCCTGTTCTGTCATGGTTTTGATTCTGATTCCATCCAAATTTTAGTTCCATTTCAATTGAAACAATTTTAATATAATAATTAGTTTATATTTATATAAACTTTAATTAAATTTAATGATTACTTCTATCAATAATATAAGTAAGGTAAATTAGTTAGACCATTAGTTTATATATTATTATAATATATCTAGTATAAATGTTTATATATTATTATAATATATCTAGTATAAAATAATTATATATTTTATATGTAGTACAAAATAATTATATATTCTTTATGTAGCTTATATATTTTTTATGTAGTATAAAATAATCATATATTTTATATGTAAATAAATATATAATATAATGATAATAATAAGAAGGAAAGAACTAAATGGATAGTAGCTTGAGTGGTTATTTAGCTTTCCTTAAAGCTGTGAAATTAATTGAAGGCAAGGGTTTGAATCCTTCCATTCATTATTTTAAATGCTACATAATTTTTAGCATTATAAGTAAGGAACCGTCGGTTTCCGGTTCCGACCGGTTCTAGAACTGGCGGTTCCCAGTTCTCAGAGAGGTGGAATCATAACTAGAACCGCAGCCACGGTTACGGTTCGAACCGGAACCGTGGCCATCCCTAGTTCTACTTCTACCTCTGTCGTCATGGACGGATACAAGGGGGTGGTGGTCCCCGAACCCCTCCAATCCCCTCATCTACTCTTATTAGTAGTACATTTTTAATTGTGGAAAAAAATGCATGTATTAATTTAATTGTAAAAAATTCATATATGTATTTGGGACCTCTTGGAGATTTTTGTCTGGTTCTGCTACTATCCGTCATCCATCCTTTGTGATGATGGGAGAAATACTTGTCATCATGTAGATAGTTATCGTCCGCCGGCTATTCCCAATGATTATAGTTGTCATCGTATTTATAATTAGAGATAAAAATTACTTCCTCTATTTCATTAGAAGAGTCCACTTTATTATATTATTTTACAACAAAGTGGACTCTTCTATATGAAAGGAGGGCGTAATATTTAGCTGTTTTTAAACTTAGGTTTATGTCGAACTTTTCTCCTTAAACTTTAAATTGTTTTTTTCAATGCTAAAATTAATTTTGATTTTTCATCTCTATATAGTTCATCATTCATATTTAGATCAAAACCAAACCAACGTCAATGGGCACGTGATGAACAAGACTTCCAAAATATTAAAATCTAAGAAAATTAAGCAAGTGCTGATGAAATTAAAACAAAAGTAAATAAATTGTCAAATTAGAAATATCAAGTTCGCCTGCGTTGATTTGTTTGGTTGAAAATTGGGCGACAAACTACACGTGGATGGAAAACCTAAGTTGAAAGACAGAAACGAAAATGAAAGTGGAACAATAGACTAAATTTAGAAACTAACTAATAATAATTGAACTATAAGAACTAAAAGTCCGTGAACATGATCTCATTGCGTGAATATAACTATTGGATCTGCTAACTGAAAATGTTACAAGCACACATGAACTATGACTCATTGAATATGTTTTACTATGGCCTGTTCTTTTCGTTCTGATTTTAGTTTTGTTTTTGGTTTCAATAGTAAATTTAATGTATTATAATCATTTTTCATCATTTCTAATACCATTTTTTTCCAATTTAGTTATATTTTTTTATTTTTCAATACACTTTTTACACTAAAAAATTATTTTCTAAAAACATGTTTTTAAAACCAGGGTTTAAAACATCATAAAGAACAATCTTTCACCGTGGTAGAGAACAGACTTTCCATCAGCAAATTAAGAAAGAATTAATTATGTTACAACAATTCTATTAAATATAAAAATTTCTGATTAGTGATAGTTAATTCACGTTAGAATTAAATAATTTCAAACATGCATAAAACAAATAAACAGAGAAAAAGTTCGAAACTAATTTAGTTGCATTAAAAAAAATAAAAATTAAAAGGTGGATATATTCATCCTTTTATTAAAAGCTTGAAGAGAGTATATAAAGGGATAAAAAAAAAAACCTCTATTAAACTTTGAGAAATCAAAAAGTGAAATAGTACTATTTTGAGCGTTTTGATTCTCCAACCATTGTTATGTAATCCTTACGCGGAATTGGTCGAGTTTGAATGGTTTTTTGAGATAAGAAATGATCCTTTCGTATTCTTGATTTTTTCGAGATTACTGACATGAATTTTTCTTCATCTGTTATGATGTGAAGTTCTTATTCTGATTCAAACTCTTGCTCTCAATCCTGTTCTTCCATTGATGTATCTTGCAGCTTGTTTATCCTTCTCTTCAGTAGGGGTGTTCACCTGACTCGCAAATCGGGTCGGATAGTACTGATCTGATCCAAAATTTTGGATCAGTTCGAACAGGATCGACACTGGTTTCAGATCGGATCGGCATATGACACGATCTGATCCAAAACTACACAAATCCGATCTGAAAGTTAAAAAAAAAAAAAAAAAAAAGAAAAAGAAAAGAGAGAGAGCGCTTTTCCAGCCCTGCAACCGCTTATTTTTAATCGTCTCCATCGCCGTTTGCTATCATTCTTCTCCCATTCCCCTGCTTTCTTGACTCCGGCACCATCATTCTTTTATCTGTCCTCACCATGTATGTCCGTTGTTTTCTCCTGGATTCATTGTCATTGACCACGAAGTCTTCGTCAGCCATCACATTAGGCCCCATTTCTACATATTGGGTTTTGAAAATAAGTTCTTCACATTTGGCCAAGAAAACACTGTTACTCGAACTTGATTTTTTGCCAAGGAAACACAGATTGGGTTTTGAAAATAGGTTCTTCACATTTGGCCAATTATATATATATATTTCAAAAAAAAATATCTCCTCGCTTTGTCGCTCACACGTGAGACGAAGAAAGCTGTCCTTGCTTTACTCGCAAACTTGATAAGAATAAAACTCATCGTTTTTTGAAAATCAATTTCAAACTCTCGTTCGTTTAAATATTTTTCAAAACCTCACTTAAAACTTGATAACGAATAGGCACTAATGGTGGTGGGAGTGGTGGGTTTTTGCTGGGTTTAAACCCAGCAAAAACCCACAAAAACCCAAACCCACCACTTCCTCCCTCCATATCATAAACTCAGTTTTTGGTTTCAAAAGCTAAATTTTTGACTCACATTGAGCCCCACCAGCCAGGGGAGTGCACCTAGCGAGTTCCTCCCACTCGCGAGTGGGAGGAAGTGCTAGTGGCAGACAACAAGCAATAATTTTTTCTTTTTTTTTTTTAACTTAAAGAGCAGTTAAGGCTTAGTTTTTTTTATTATAATTTTTTCCTTCTTTTTTTTTTTGCCTTCTATTGGATCTATTTTATTTATTTGCTTTAAATTCTTTTTTTTACTATTTGTTTTTCTATAAATACCTATCAATTCTAATATTTATCTACTCCTCATCCAAATCGTACATTTTTTCAATCAATTTTTATATTTGATTTTCACAATAGAAAATCCAATTTTTTAATTTTTAACTATGTAATTTTATTTTTTAGTTTTTTTAATTATGTAAAATCTGTTTTAATTAAAATTTAAAATGTTTTACAACTATTGATTTTAGTTTGACCTATGTAATTTTATCTATTGTAAACTAGACATTAAGAACTAGCCGTTGAAAAATAGCCGTTACACAAGTAGCCGTTGGAAACTAACCGTTACACGATTAGCCGTTTCAACTTTGGCTATATATAGTACTCCATAATTAAAAATGTATAAATGAATGTGTATAGAGTTGTTTATTAATGGGACCTGTGATGAAGTTGTTTTTTTGGGTTTATTGTTGCTGGTGGTAAATTTATAAAAGTGAGTGAATTTTTGTTTTTGATGTGGCACTGATATAACGTGATAAACTACTTTTCTGGGTTTATGACTCCCACTCCCCTAAGAAACTATTTGTAGTTTTACCAAAATTCTGGAAGATAAATGAAGTATGCCCATTACTAAAAGAAACAATTTCATACAATTGAGAAAATTACGTGGCTAATCTACCATATCTTAAATCCACAAGTAATTATTATTACCTAACACTATGGGCTGGTTTATCTCCTGAAGAGACACGGCAATTATAGCCTATAGGACATGGGACACTCTAGAATTGACCAGAAAAAACATCAGTCTCATCATGTATTTGTTACGAAAAATATCTGAGTTACGAAAAGTAGTGGCGATCAATTTGAAGGCTTATTATTTTGTTTTAGTCCTTCTTCTTTAAATGACTTTTACTAACTCTTATGAGAAATTTTGGTTGATCCAAATTTTGTTTTTAGGCAAAAGTTTTCCCTCAACAAGGACGTTTTTATATTTAAAAGTTAATTTTATAAATGTATTATTAAAAATACCCTTTGAAATTAGTTAAATTATGTTCTCTAAAACAATTAATTATTGGTAAAGAGCAACTCGAAGGATTTCATTTTATGGACATAACCTGGCAAAAGAATAATGAGGAGAAGTAATACTGGTCTATTCGTGAGAGTGTTCTTAGGGAAAAAAATTTGTATTGAGAATGTAAAAGCATATATTGTAAATTGTGAAAAAAAATTATAATATATAATATTTATTATAGAAATAAAAAAAAGAAAAACAGTATAAACGAACAGGCACTAACACAAAAAAGGTTAAAATCCAAACTTAGTTGGAATTTTGTGCAGTTACCCCACTACGTACTAAAGCCAGGTCTTTTCAAAAGGAAAAAGACAAAAGCAAAATAAATTAAAGCATTTTAAAGGTTCTTCATCAACACGTTTTAAGGTTCAAGATTAATTTAGTACGAGTTAGATTTAAATCATGAAAATTACGTTACACTTAAAGTTTAATTAAGACATTAATTGGTTTTTCTTGTTTTAAGTTTGCTATCTAAATGACCAAAATTTTTGTGCAAGAGAAGAAGGGTGGTTAATCTTCTTCAATTTTGAACTGTATATAATTCATATAGGGCAAGTTCTTTTTGTTTCGTTTTGAAAACGATTTTGGTTTCAACAGTAAATTTAATATATTTTAATCATATTTCATTATTTCTAATACAACTTTTTACTATTTAGTATCTACTTTTTACATTTTTAATACATTTTTTACATTATAAAACTATTTTTCAAAACTTGTTTTCAAAATTTTTTTCAAAACGTTCAAAAAGAATAGACCCATAGTTATATATATATATACTCGATCTCTCTGTTCTATTAGAATAGTCAACTTTAACTTGTGTATAACTTTTTATGAATGTCAATGTACAACACTCAAAATAAATAATTTGATATCACTTATTCCATTTATACCTTTACTTCTTAAGTATGAGCTAGTTGTGCACTAGACATAATTGTTTTAGTAATTGTACGTGGAGTAAAAAAATATATGGTAAACTATTCTCTTGGAACAAAAAATATTTATTAAAATAGACTCTTCTAATGAATGGAATGGAGTATTTTTTGGAAAATGGACTCTTATATTATTGGTTCTTAATCTTTGGCAAGTAAAAAATCAAATATGACATTTATTTCAAATCAAATGATAATCAAATTAAATCAAACAAGAAGGGCAAAAAGTTGAAAACTTAATTAAGCAAGGCAAAATCGATTCCTAGGCATGGCAATTGAGGAAAAACGCTCTCTTCTAATGCCAAACTAGGGTTTCACTTATCTCTTCTGTGGACGCCGCCCGTCATTATCAACCATGGAGGTTTGAGAAAACACGCATTTCAAATTTATCAATAATGAAAAATATGAAAGAAACTACTTATTTTTTAATAATAAATTTTTACTTTTTTCAAACAAAACTCTTTTAATTAGACACGGAATAAGTAATATTCTATAGGTGCATTATAAGGAATCGAATCAGTACTTATATTCCCAAATTAATTATATATGAAAAATACTAATAGTAATATAATTTTATTTTTAAAAAAACACTTTTTTGTGGAGTATAGGAAAGGGGCAATCATTACAATTAATATGAAAAAATTTTCTTCATGTTACAAATCCGATTGGTTTTTTATCGAAAGAATGACATTTTTAGTGCTAAAAGTTTGGGCTGTTTGCAATTTTGGTACTAAAAGTTTACTCAGTTTTAAACTTGTGCTTTATATTTATATTTTGTTGCATTTTTAGTACAAGTACCTGCTAAAGCAAGTTTTATGTAGTCAAACTAAAGTCAACGGTAATTTGAGGGTATTTTACAATTTTATAATTTTGTGGGGTTTGAAAATATAATTTTTCTAATATAATTTTCAAAACATTTTCGCTGTTTTCTTTCTCCGCAGTCGGAAGAAAACTTGTACGTCAACTGAGGAGCAAAAAAATATTGCGAAAATGTTTTGGAAATATTATTAGAAAAATATCGTTTCACCCTTACAAAATTGTAGAATTTGTAAAGTACCCTCAAATTTATCTTTGACTAAGGTTTAACTGCATAAAATCTGCTATAGCAGGTATTGGTACTAAAAATACAACAAAGTATAAACATAAAGCACAAGGTTGAAACTGAATAAACTTTTAGTACCAAAGTTGCAAACAGCCCAAACTTTTAGTACCAAAAATGTCATTTTTTAGTTTTTTCTGTCTTTGTATAACTTCTAGCCTCAATAAAATCTAGACTTGAAATAGATATATATATATATATATATACTTAAAAATACAAAATATATTTTTTGAATTCTATTAAAAAAACGTACTATTTGTGTAAAACCAAATGAGAAACAATTTAATAAATGACTAAGCACCAAATAATACTACTGAAAATATAATTTTTTTTTATAAATTAAATTCGGTTTAATAATTTCCCTACACAGAGACTATGGCCCTTGAAAAGGAGGCCGGCAAAATTAATTGGTGATGGAATAATTAAAGTTCCAAGCCGAGAATCTTTTTTGGTGTGGTTTGCATTGAGAATTATTGATGCTTTTTAGCAGACAAATAATCGATCGTGTGTCCAGCTCCTTCCGTCCTTTCTTGTCCAAAGCGAACCAAAGAAGCGTTGTTGGGACTCTTTGACCTTTCCAATGATTGAGAATGGTCTTGGAGCAATTCAGGCTCGCAATCAATTTCTCTTTGAGGCAGTTCAACCATCTCAAGTACCGCCATGATTTCTGCTATAAGAAACAGCTTTCCCTTCGAAAAAAACAAAATCAGATGCTGATGCAATTTTTCTTACAACAGATTTATAGCCATCCCTGCAATCCACCGTCCGCTCGACTCCCACTTCTATAGTTCGTTGGTTGCACTAGTACACAAAAAGTTTTTGGAGACGCTTATTTGAGGATGTTGGAGGCGGTTTTATGAAATTTCTTTGCGTCTCTGATGCCGCCGTTGCGAATGACCTTTTTATTGGTCGCGGTTGTAAAAAGCGTCTCCTTTCCTATTTATTGGAGGCGCTTTTCCAAAAACTCGTCTCCATTTCCTGGTTTTTGCAGACTATTGGTGGCGCGTATTAGAGTAAAATGGTCTCATTTTCCTATTTATTGGGAGTGCTTTCATAAACAACCCCCTCCTTTTTCCCTTTTTAGAGGACAATTGAAGTTATAGTTATTAAACTGAGTAATGGACTCATAGAATCTGGCGATTCTACGATAAACTCGGTCTGAATTGATAGACTCGTCTGAATCTACAAGTTCAAACCGAGTCCAAAAAAATTATTTACAAATCCGTTATTGGCCATGAAATTAATTAAAGAATCTCAAGCTTCCCCCTTCTGCCCCTTTTATAGGGGAAGAATTAGGAAACCCCGCATGCTGTCAACCGATTATAAAAAAATGTCTCTCATAAGTGCGTATTGGAGCCGCTTGTAAATAAAACATTTCCAATACACAATTATTGGAGGCGGTTCTAGGTGAAGCGTCTCCAATGCCAAGGTATTAGGCGCGGGTGTTAAGAACCGCCCCGAATAAGCACTTATTTGAGGCGGTTATTAAAAGACCGACTCATTTAAACAGTATTGGAGACGGTTCTTCACAACCGTCCCCAATTCGGCGCTACTATTAGGCGTTTCTGTACTAGTGTTGATGCCTCCACGATGGATCCGCACTGGGAAACCCAGCTCTGGCGTAAAGTAATTGTTCGAGACTTCACTGGCCAAGTACTACATGCGGGAGGGAAGTTTCTGGGCATCCGTTCTAATTCCTTGCTGAAATTATGGCTTTATTTTGTGGATTGAAAGCTTGCAGATTGTTGGGCTGACCGATGTGATTTTTGAGATGAACTCTATGAATAGAATAGAGGTGATGAGCGGTAACTGGCAAGTTCAGTGCAAATTAATTACAATACATAGTTCGATAGATTAAAATGTTACGACACACTGGTATTTGTTATTCAGCATGTTTACAGATAAGGTAATTTTGCGGATGATTCTTTTTCAACACAAGCTTCAACATTACAGACCTTTTTTGTGTTGCACTACGGACAGTTTCCTCCAAAGCTTTCAGAGGCCTCTTGGTGACGATTTTTCCCAACAGCCTTACATTAGACTATAAAATATAATCATTTGCATATCTACATTTTCTGTAATTTTGAGGTAAGGATTATTTACGTCTCCCCCTTTTTTTTCAGGTGATTTGCCACATTTGATTAGTAAAAAGTCCTTAAACTCACCAACCACTTAAAAGAAAAAGAAAATTATGCTGAAAAGGACACACATTTGGTCCACAAGCACGAAAATGCATGACACGCAGCGAGAAATAAAAGGGAAAAATGCTAGAAACATAAAACTTCAGAAAATAATATTTGAGTTACTGAGTCATTTATTATGATTTTGGATGCATTATTAAAAAACGTTTACAGTAAATTTGATGTATTATAATATATTTTTCATTTCTTTACTATAAAATTTTACTATTCATTTACATATTTTTTATACTGTCAATATATTTCCTACATTAAATTTGTTTTCTTTTCAAAAAACATGTTTTTCAAAACAGTCCATATCTCCTAATTATTCTTTTGCCACGTGATGTAATCCATAAAATGAAATTCATCGATGATTCACCAATAGGTAATTGGTTTAGAGCACATAATTTAACTCATTTCAAAGGGTGTTTTCAATAATATAGTTTTTAAAATTAAGTATAAAATGTATATTAAAAGTGTAAAAATGTGTAGTTGAATAATAAAAACATTTATTAAGCATGATAAAAAATTATTATAAGTGTTACTATGACTTAAAAATATATATAAAGTAACTCACAAGGCCTTAATTAATCAATTACTTGAGAAGTTGTTTCATTCTGAACCTTGTTCTTAGCCTTTCTTGTATTTGTTGAGGGAGAACTTTGGACCAACCTAATTGGAATTAGGAATTCTTTGGGGATTAGTAGAAATTCTTTGAAGAAGAAGGACTAAAACAAAATAATAAAAGGCTTCAAAATGATGGCCACTACTTTTCGTATGCCTATATCTATAAAAGATGGCATAAGAAGAATGAGCAGCAAACACAGAAAGATGGGTTTCCCCAAAGTCTTATTATTAGCTTGTTTTCTGGTCAGTTCTATGGCAGCTTTGGGAAATAATGGTACCATGTCCTCTAATTGCCTTCTCCAACTCTGCCGTTTCTCTTCAGGAAATAAATCCGCCCACAGTGTTTTCCCTCAAGAGGGTAATAATAATTACTTTCTCGATTTAAAAATATGCTTTAGATTTAATTATATATATATTTTAATTGTATTAAACTGTTTCTTTTAGTAGTAGTATGTTGTTTCTTATCAATCTTAAATACATATATTTGTCTTACTTTTTAAGCAAGCAATTTGTGGTGAATAATTTATTCCTTGCATAATAGTTTATGTAATAAATGACTTTAGCAGTGAATCATACGTTATTATTCAGCGAATGAATAATTTATGTATCGGGACTATAGTTTTTTTATTATAATTTATTGATTATAATTATTACTGTTTTGCAGTGATAAGCATGAATGATCTACTTAGCCTGCTTCAAAACACTCAGATGTGGAAGGGAGACAAATTTGATTGCCCTACAAACAACAACGCCAATATTACATGCGATTGTCAGGAGAGAACTTGTCGTGTCACTTCAATGTATGCATCTGTTTTTCACAAAACAAATTAAATTATCTTTAATTTTGATAATTATTATTATTTTTTGGGGTTGGATTATAATTAAGCATTTATTAATTTGCAGAGATTTGTCGGGAATGAATTTGCATGGCCGGTTGCGTACTTCAATCGGGAATCTTATTAACTTGCAAAAACTGTAAGAATTAAGTATTAAATACTTAATTAATAGTGAATATATACTCTTAGGGGAAAAAAATTTATGACCTTTCTTCCCATAATAATAATAATTAAAAATATCTATATTCATTAAGTAATAACCTGAGATCAGTGATCGAATGTTTTCATTCAACTTTCTCTAATCCTCACATTATTTTCCTTACAATATTGCAATTTGGCAGAGACTTGAGCAACAATGTTCTTGGTGGACCGATTCCAGCATCTTTAGCAAAATTGAAACAGCTTTCGTATATGTAAGTCAGGATTTCTATCCTTTCATTTTAATCACCTAATATTTGTTCAACTACTAGGAAAGATTTACATTGTATATGTGTAACACAAAATAATACTACTCCCTCCGTCCCACTCAAATTATTCACTTTGAAAAATGTACAATCTATTATGGGTTTTGAGGTACAACATCTAAAATGAGCAATTCAACACTATATCCTTACTTTATAAGTAAGGGTTAATTGACAATCACACATGATTATATTAGTAAGAGTATGTAATGTAAACAAATCCAAAGTGGACTATTTAAATGGGAATGAATTTTTTTTTTAAAAGTGAACTTTTTGAGTGGGACGGAGAGCGTATATGAAAATGAAGAAAATTACAATCCCATCAACGAAATTTATATTAACTTCCAACACAAAATTTACATTTTACCCCTCATCTTGAGGGGTGGTAAGAGATGTGCCTTGTAACTTTGAAATCATGTGTTCGAATAAGGAAAAAATAAAGAAGGAAAAATTACAATATTAATTAGTAATATTCACGTGATATTTATATGTAATTCTTATGCCATTGACAGTGATTTGTCATCGAACAACTTGAGAGGACCAATACCACACTTCAATGGCGATAACAAAGAACTGGAGACATTGTAAGCTGGGATTTGCGTTCAATTCGATCGCCAATGTCGTCGAAAATTAATTAATTGAATTTTGCAGAGAATTGAGTGGCAACAAACTTTCTGGATTGATTCCCAGATCTTTGGTGAATCTGACAAAGCTTTCATATCTGTAAGTATTTCATTTGTACATCATGAATTAATTAGTTCTTGAGAATGTAAAAATGGCGGAATATACATTCTCGATTTAATAATAGCCTATTTCTGGTAAAAATTATCCGAACTGTAAACTTACAAACGTAAAGGGGCAAACTGCGAATAAAATTGTCATATCTGGGGGGTAATTCCCTGTTTTTTTTAGGACTTTTGTAGCTATATATTCACATGCATGTACATGACGCATCAGTATTTTTGCATATTGTACCTCTAAGGCAAGGCTCATTATGAAATTTTTTGGCATTTTGCGTTTGCATTTTTAATAAAAGGTCCCCATGCCCCCAACCACTTAATCGACTGTTACCAGAAAAATAAATAAATAAATAAAATGGTCACATATCCAGAGAGTCAAAACTGCAAATTTTCCTTTTGACAATGAAAAAGAAGAAGGTAGGAATTAATACCTATATAATTTAATTCCTTAATTGCTTGGATTATCATGAATATAATTGACATGGTCATATTGTATACTAATGGACAGTGGTCTGTGCAATAACAACTTGGAAGGACCTCTACCGCCTTTCAGCAGCCAGAACCAGAATTTGAGGAGATTGTAAGTCGGAACTTTTTACTTAGACTATAATTTTATGCTATAACTTAATTAGTTAAAACTTTTTCTTTCTTTTTTTTTTTTTTTACAATTATACAAATATATATATATATATAGAGAGAGAGAGAGAGAGAGAGCGAGGAATTAACTAACTTTTGAATTAATGTGGGGATATTGCAACACAAAGATTAATGGAAATCGTTCACCTTATTAATTAAAGAGAAAAGGTTAGAATAAATTAAACAAATACATTTTACGGCACTAAAAATATGATAAACGAAGACAATTTATATATATATATATATATATATTAAACGAAAAAATTGACAAAAACATTTACTGGTTCAGTCAGTGTAACCTACATTCACAGTTAGATTAGATGAAGGGTCAAATTTTAATAATAAATGTGGAGATATGGGTAAAGAAATGTTCCAAATAAATGCAAGTCAGTACATATAAATAATGATGAGTTAGTTTCTGGTAAAACTGGTCTATATATATATAATCACTGTTTACATGAACAATATACGTTTTTTTTCACTTATATTTTATACACAAAAACAAACAAACTTGTACTTGTGGATTTTACGAGTGATATTGTTCACAAGTATAAGTAATACTCTTTTCAAATATCACTTTATATAAAATAAAATAAAAAAACTTATACATGTGAATAGTACGGGTGGTACTATTCACAAAGTATGAGTAATACTCTTTTTCAATATCACTTTATAAAGGAAAAAAATTAAGTAAAAGAAAAAAAAAAAAAAACTACTACTCCGTAAAACAGTAGCATTCTCACTCTTGAAGATTACAAGTGCAACTCTTCAAAAATAGCACTTGTAATCTCACGAACTAGCACTATAGGAAATCAATAAACCAAAAAAAAAAAAAAAATTAGGAGCAGCATGGATACTCGTGAAATATACAAATGCAAATCTTCAAGAATAGCATTTGTATTTTTAAGAAGTAGCATTAAGAAATAAATCGAATAAAAAGACAAAAAAACAAAATGAAACTTCTACTCTTTTAACAACAAAGACAACAAAGTGATGCAAAAAATCCTTTTGGAGGCGCCCGCACTTGTGTGCACCCGCCTCCTAATGCCCTTAGGACCTGCCTCCCTTAAGCAATTTTGGTGGTGTAACTACTATTTATTTAATAACAAAGTGATATCTAACTTCTATTGAAGGAGTATCAATTAGTTCTAATTATTACCTTTTGAATATCAAAGTGATACCGAAATTCTATTGAAGGAGTAGCAGTCATTCAACAATAAATTGATACCCAAAATTTTCTTGAAAGAGTAACTCTTAAATGATTCAATGATCTTGTAACTGAATTACTATAGAATATGTATAAATATATACTATGATCCAAAATAAATGACTTTAAAGAGTTTATCAAATCGATCAAGTGTTCCGTTTAAATGATAAGAAAATCTCTAACAATTGTATCTTTTTACAAGTAGGAGTTTTTGAAGTTGTTATTCAATATTTTTGCGAAACTAGTAACTACTACTCCTTTAATATAATATCAGGTCTCATTTAATTTGTTGTGGAACGTGTAGCGGGTAAAGCTAACTGTTATTCCTTCAAGACAATTTCGGGTATCACTTTACTGTTGAAGGAGTAACAGTTAAAGCTAACTACTACTTCTTCAATATAGCATAATTCAGGGATCATTTTGTTGTTGAAAGAGTAGCAATTAGCTCTTTTTTTCATTATTATGTCAGGTATCACTTTGCAGTAGAAGAAATAGAAATTTCATTTTTTTTTCCCTTTTTTTTTTGTTGCTTTTTTGACTTTACTACTTTATTGGTGCTACTTCTTAAAAATACAAGCCATGTTTTTGAAGGATAGCATTTGTACTTTTCATGAGTAAAGGAGTAGCCTTCTTTTTCTTTCCTTTTTTAAATTTTTAGTGCTAGTTCATAAGAAGACAAGTGTTACACTTGAATAGAACTTATAATTTCAAGAGTAGCAGTTTATTTTTTTTCTTTTTGTTTATTAATTTATTAGTGCTACTTTTCTACTTTTCATAAGTAGCCGCTTCAAAAAATATTTCCTTAGTAATTTCTTAGCGCTACTCCTGAAAAGTAGCATTGGTAATTTTCAAGTGTTGCACTGCTATCCCTTAATTGTAGCGGTTTTTTTTTTAATAATTTTTTTTATATAAAGTTATATTGAAGAGAGCATTACTAATACTTTGTAAACATCCTCACTAGTATTGTTCACAAGTATCAGTTTGTTTGTTTTTGTGTATCAAATTTAAAACAATTTTAATAAAAAAAGGATGTACTGTTCACATGAACAATAGTCATTTATATAAACAGATTTTACAAGTGACTCTTGTATGATTGATATATATATATATATATATATATATATATTCCATATGATCTAAAATAAATAATGTTTAAGAGTTTTTTTTAGATTCATTAATGAATTGTTTATATGATAAGAAAATTTTTAACTATTGTAATGTATTACTACTAGAAGTTTTGAAATTGTAATCCAATTAATACTCAATTAAACTGAACGTATACACTAATAGAGTATTTGAGATAGTGAATGACCCTTAGTTGGACAAGTAAGAAATAAATTATTATTATTATTATTTGCTAAAACGCCATTTATTTTACAAATTGTTACTCCCTCTAAAACGTCGTCTGAAAAAAAAAAAAAAATATTACAGTTTTGTTATAAAACATTCATTCATTTAATAATGACCTTCGATGCATTATTGGACGGATTACTATCGAACGAGTGAGTGGTTGGATAATAGAATTGTATTCTTGACATGAGATGTGTAAATTAATTATCCATAATTAATTTTGAAATTGCAGATATTTCTGTAGAAACAGGTTAAATGGATCCATTCCCAAAGGATTTGGGGAACTTTCGTCACTTCAATCTCTGTGAGTGTAAATTTGCAAATTAACCTTTAATTATGACGTCATTAATTGTATCATACATTTAGAAATTTATTTCTCTGGTATATGCATCCAGGTTTCTACAAGGTAACGCACTAAAGGGAACTATTCCAAATGAATTGTGGAATATCAAAAGCCTTGAAGAATTGTATGGCCAATCATGACCTTGAACTTTTAGTTATTTGTTATTTTGCTCTTTCTTATAGTAATTAATATTATATTGTCTGCAGGATATTGCATGAAAATGAAGAACTAGAAGGTCAGCTTCCAGAACAGTTGGGAAACCTTATAAATCTCACAGCATTGTAAGTCCATTAATATTAATATTATATAATGAATTAATCTTATAAATGAAAATGCCTTCCAATGGCCCTTTGATGCCCACAACATTAGTGCCAGCAAGGAAAAGGAAACAGATGCACATTACAAATTTATATATATACCAGTACGTTGGAAGGGAAAAATAACAATAAATATTATAAGAGAGTCTTATGTCTAACCATTTCACAGTTTCAATAGACAATACTTTAGTTTTAAAATTTGATATATATATATATATATATTCTCGTAATATTTTAGTTGATAAACTCATAATTCAACACCTAAAAATCGTGGGTGTTTAAAAACACATGATACTTGTTGTTTTAATATACAAGTGATACTTCATAGACTAAACTCAAATTTTCATTACCTAAATATAGTACACGATATACTTAGCACTTTTTTTTTAAAAAATCTTAAAATTTGTATCCTTGCAACCCATAAAATTCAAAACCATGACCTCAAAATTATGACACATTCCCATTAACCACCACTCAACCATCCTTCGATATTTCAACACCTAAATTTAAAACACGCGATTATTTAGATGTTAAATTTGATACGCATGCCGTTAAACCAGTAGATATAAAACAGGTTGAATATAAGTTTTTGCAATAATTTAATGCTTTTATTGTTGAACTTTAAATGGAAATGTTTCTTTATCATCTCAGATTCCTAAACAACAATTTGTCTGGCGAGTTGCCGAAGAGCATTCGAGAACTCAAAATTTTGGAGTATCTGTAAGTGTTTCTCTATTAAATATAGATGGATATAATAGAATCTATGAACAATTGAATGATAAATGCTCTTAGAGAACATAATAAAATGAGGACTGAGAATTTGATCAAAGTTAGTAAAGAAATTCAATTCTTCTTATTATTATTTTTTCCGAGTCTAAATTTTAAAATGTACAACTTATATGAATTGTAAAATACAACACTCAAAATAAATAATTTAACACTATATTTTCACGTATATCTTTACTTTATGAGTAAAATTTAATTAAGGACCACAAATTAGTATGTTTATTAGAGTATGTAATTTAAACAAATAGAAATTTAATTTTTTTTATTAGGGTTATTTTTTGAAAATTGTAACATGATTTTTTTATATGAAATCGAACGATATACTATGATTTTCTCCCTTTTTTGTTAGGCTTTTCACCTGCTTTCCTTCCAACTATATATAACTATAAAATTCTATATGTATAGTGAAATAAAATGTGTTTTGGTAGATATATTCAGGGGACTAATATCAATGGGACGATACCGGAAGTCATAGGCGGCGGACTGCCAAAGCTGGAAAAACTGTACGCAGCCATGTGTAAATATATTAAATTGATGAATATTCTTAATTGGCTTACGAGTGTTATTTATATGGAAATTGATGTTTTAACTACAGGTGGTTGATAGGGAACCGTCTTAAAGGACCTTTACCAAAAGCATTCTCGTCAGAAAGCCTGACTATCTTGTAATGATACTTAATTAGTGTGAAATAAATTAATGTGCATTTACAGTACTGATTATTAATTAATTGTTTTTATTTTGTGACACAGATATATAAGTGACATCTTGGGAGACGAAAGTGGCTATCCATTTCCAGATCTTGGAAATTTGACTAAGTTGGAGGAATTGTAATGTTTAATTAATTTTTATTGAAATAAAATTGTTCATCTTCTTATAATTTGGTTATTATATTCCTAATAATTTCGCCGCTCTAATTAGGACCCTGAGGAACTGTTCGTTGGTTGGTCCAATTTCTCCTCAAATTTGGAAACTGCCACAACTGTCATATTTGTAACTACTCCCTCCCTTCATAAAATTGTATTGTTACCTCCGTTGCTAAATAAATTGTCATTATAGAAAAATCATACAAATTAAGGAGATGAGTGAATTTCTTCTTTTATCACGTACATTTTATGTTTTCTTGTTTAGCTAAATTATGGGGATGTGTGTAATATATGTTCATTTAAAATGACCTTGTCATTAAATGAGATCAATTAACTACGGAGTAGTATTAAAATTTTTTAAATTTTTTGTATTGAAAGATGTAAAAGAACACTTATTTGGAAACAAAAAAAATTCCTATAATGATTACTTACTTAGGAATGGAGAGAGTATTAAGCAAATCAGTTTCACCTTTTTTGTGTGCAATTAATATAAATGAATGTTGTGTATATGTATAGGGACTTGAGCTTCAACAAGCTGGCAGGAGAATTACCATCAGCTTTGCATCCACTTATCCAATCAATGTAAGCGACCCTGAATTCTTTTATTTCTTGGAATTAATTAATTATAATCTGAGTCTGATTTGTGTTGCTAATCAACATTCAAATGTTGGCCTCCCTTAAGACCAATACTTTAAACTCGTTTTTTTATCAAAAGTGTTTTTCAAGAAGATTTTAAAAGAAAGTTTGTATTGTTTTTCAAGAACCATTTGGATAAGTGTTTTATAAAACGTTTTTCAATTATCCCTTCACTCCACCAAAAGAATCTAGATTGAAAATTGTACAACAGCGAAAATAAATAATTTGATATTATATGTTTCACTTATATATTTATTTTTTAAGGGTCGCCTATTTGATAATAGTCTTATTGCTTAAAATTATTTGACTATGACATAATGACTTTTACTATATATGTTTAATAATAAAAATTCAAACCTCTTATTTGATTAAGAATCGCTTATTTCATTTAGAAAAATTTAAGTCGTAAAAGTTAACTTATTGCTTATCACTTAATACTCTATCGAATAATTTTTTTATTACGATTTACCTTTTTTAGATGGAGTTCACTCTATAGAGTTCGAAATTTTCCAATTTTGAACTCGTCTATAGAGAAAAAAAAAAGAAAAAAAGAATGGGTGTGAACCACTTTCTTTTTAATTTTTTATTTATGGTACACTTACTAATTTAATTTTGTGGTTCACAATTAAATCACCTTTAGAAAATAAGGTCATAAGTGAAATTTTTTTTATCAAATTACTAAAACTTGATTGTAACAATCAAATGAAAGTAGTGGTTGGGTTTTTTAGAGGTTAAAGTGTGTTCTTTTTATTAGAATATTTTAAAGTTCCCACAAACTGCAATTCTCGAATCTCTTTGAGCCGAGAGTCCGCATCAATGATGTTATTACCAGAGTAATAATTCACCATCAAGAATAAATTTGTATATAAACATATGCAATTTTGTTTCTTACTCAAAGCTATTTTTGACAATAACATTAGCTTTATATATATAACATTAGCCTAAACCATAAACAAAACAATGAATTGAAGCGAAAGCTAATTTAATTAGACCAAGTTAGTAACTAAATAACATGCAATTGTAAAAACTAATATGAATAAATTATCATGTAATTGACTAAAGTTCAAGTGACAAAATTCAAAATATGGACAATACATTACCAAAATATTTATCAATGTGAATTCTCTAAATAATAAGATTGTAAAGCATCCCTATTTATAGGTGAACGGATGATCCATCTTTACAAGAAAAAGGAAAGGAAATTTCGCCTATCTTAAAAAGAAAAGGAAACCGAATTAAAAATTGAAATTCAATGAGAATTGAAAAACTTACAATCCAAAAACCTAAAGGGAAAAGGTTAATGGTAAGTGGGAATTTTGGCCACTTTCAGGACAAGAGGTGGACGAAATTCCTCTTCAAAAACATAAGGGAAAGGAATTTAAAAACCTATTAAAAATATTAAAGGGAAATCTACATATTCCTTCCTATTTTTTTTACCATGTTTTCAAAAGCTTGTTTTTATAGTTTTGAATATTATACTAATTTTTCATAATTTTCAGTACATATTTTTACCATTCAATTACACATTTTTATAATTTCAAATAATTTTCAGATTGGAAATTTATTTTCCATCAAAAGAACATGCAAAAACATGCAAGAACCTTTTAACAAAAATCCCAATACAGAAATAAGTATATGAAAAACAAGGAAGGACAAGGGATTTGCAAACCCTAGCCGCCCCTTGCTTCCTTTTGACTAGTGTTTCCCCTTTGTTTTCCTTCAGTTTTTGTGAATCTACTAGATCCTTCTGGAGTGTTCTAAAATCTTTCTGAACAAATAAACTCAAGAACAATTTTAATAATTCAAGAGAATTAATGGACTTCAAGATTTATTACAATATTCAAGAACCTTTATCATCCTTCTTTAATATCGGAAAGGTGATCTTGGTAGGAATGACCTCTACAATCACTCTATTTATTATTATAAGTTTTTTTAAATTGAAAAAAGGAATAATTTTTTCCTCTAAGTGTAGATTGTAGAGAGCAATAGATAGCTAGCCATTTACTCGTTATGAGTGGAAGCTCAATCATGTATGCTTCTGTGAAAGATTGTTTGCCATAATAAATAATAAAATTCTCATGGAATAACAAAGGCTGATCTATATTATATAATCTTAATGATGTATTTTATATATATATTTTTTGTATACTTTCAGATATTTAAGGGGCAACAAACTGAATGGAACACTACCAGGATGGGTTCTGTCTTCCCCACAACTAACACATGTGTAAGAACTTGTGATTTAAATTAATTAGTTTCAGTGTGAAAATTAACTATCACTGTTACTAATTAGTAAATTTTTGAAAAAAATGAAGTATCATTATTATTATAAGTAGAGATGAAAATATTATTCAGATTAATTAATTATAGCACACCAGTAATCCCTTTGTCCCATATATAAAATTACGTTTATAGTTATTCAAAATTTTGCAGCGATGTTTCAGATAATCTTTTCACAAATAACGCAACAATTCCCATTGGTACAATACCTCAGGACAGGTGAGGGAAATTATTTGCTTTGCTATTGGTTCAAATGAAAATTTATATGGGAAAGGCGATAATTGTCTCCTTATCAAACTACGAGTTTCATGATAATATTGGATTTTATAGCACTCATTAATTAATATTGAGTAATCATTCCCCTTACCTCTCCGACGTGAACAGAAATTTGTTTGCATGCTGCTCCAATTCAAGTGATGTGTAAGTTTTGGCAAATTCCATTCTTGAAATTAAACCTTTTATCTTCTTCGATCTATTAATAATTCGTTTCATACAGGAAGCCAAAATGGCTGGACAGAGATTATCGTTGTGCTAATGACAATGCAACAAGTATTTCCTCGATCAATTCCAATAGAAAAGTCAAGTTTCTGAACAATTCCCTGCATTCATCAGTTGTTCTCTCGATTCCATTAAAAAGGCCTCGTTTCTTTATGCATGCAGATGATCACTTGTATATAAACTGTGGTGGAAACGAAACAAGCATTGATGGCAAGACTTATGAAGCTGATTTGAACCCAAATGGGACTTCAACTTTTTTTCTTAGCAATAATTCAGCTTGGGGTTATAGCAGTATGGGAGTGTTTCAGTATGCAGAGGTTAACAAACATATTATGAATCATACATGCAACCTGGCCATGGCGGATGCAGCTTTGTACATGCAAGCACGTGTGGCTCCGATTTCTTTGAAGTATTATGGATTTTGTTTAAGAAATGACAATTACAATGTCACACTTCACTTCGCGGAGATCGGTGGGGATGCAGTAGATCAAGGATCTTTGGGTGTAAATGGCCGAAGAAGAAGACTTTTTAATGTTGATATTCAGGTATGCAATGCTGCATACATAACACGCCATTATTCAAAATATATAGGAATGATTTCTTTCATTCATTAGTCAAATTAATTAAAATTTAGATATAATTACAAAACTAATCTTCTTGTTGTACGTTTCAGCAAGTTACAAGATATCCCCTTAATATTAAAGATTATAAATAACATGAAATACATTACTCGTCTACTTTGTTAGAAGAATCATATTTTAAAAACTTGATTGATTCCTCATGTTTTAATACAATTACTAATAAAGTATGTGTTGTCTATATATATATATAACCGACCCACACTTACAAGGTAAGGAAACGAGTGGAGAAATTTGCGACAAATTAGTTATTTTATATATTATATTTTGAAAAGTAACCATAGAAAGTTGTCCCTTATCCCTAAACAAGACTTCAATATAATGGAAATACTATTTGCATACCCCGCAAGGTCTATTTTGTAGTTTTACGCCCCATAGTTTGAATAATTCATGAGAGTGTATAATGTAGTTATTACAAATAATAGGGTTAATTTTGTGTTTATATTTGAATGCAGGGAGAGAAGGTATGGAAAAATTTGGACATAGAGAAAGAGGCTGGGGGTCGGTTGCAAAGCATAAAAAAGGATCATATTACAAGTGTGACTGATAATCGTCTGGAGATTCACTTGTATTGGTCTGGCAAGGGTTCAATGCTTTATCCACGGTATTATGGTCCACTCATATCTGCTATTTCTGTTTCCGCTGGTATGATCTATATTTAATGTTTTAATTAATATTAATTAATATTTATTATAATTTAAGTGATTATAGATATATATATATTATTGTTTGAGGAACAGTTCCTAAAAATACAACTACAAATCATACCAAAATTTCTCCTCTGGGTATTGGAGCTATTGCTGGATCTTCATTCATATTTGTGGGAGTCATCATTGCTTTGTTTTGGATGTTGGGATGGTTTGGTGGCAAGAAACCAAACAAAGATGGTAACTCTACTACTACTACTAAATTATATCCAATAAAACTTTTCTTTTGTTAAACATGGAAAAATTAACTCTATATTTTTACTGTAAATATGTATAATCTGACATGATTATATACTGTATGTGTTGACCAATGAATGTTGGAGGTGTGGAGTTGTATCCAGGAGGTGTTTACAACTTTCAAGAAATAAAGGAAGCCACCAACAATTTTGACATTACCAAAAAGATTGGTGAAACTGGATCTGTCTTTAAGGTTTGTTGATTTGTTTCACCTGTATATTTTCAAGGGAAAAAAAAAAAGAAGCTTTTTTCTTGATTCATTTTATTATTATTGATTTCTTAATTGGGTTGTTGTCTCTACCCTCCAGTTGATTTCACTATTAGAAAAGGTTTTATTTTCGCTGTTTCAAAACAGTTTCGAAATGGTCATAACTCAAAATTTGATGATAGTTGAGTTATTTTTTACTAGCATATGAAATTCACATACATTAAATGAAAAAGGTAAATGTATGTTGAATCACTTTATTCCGACCTAAACTTGATTCTAAACAAACCATGTGCTAATGAGAAATAATAGATTATGTGCTGTTGAAATTTGAGTTAGGGCAGATTTTAAATAAATCAAGACAGCAGCTCAAGTTAAGAGATCAATGAAGTAATTTACATTTTCTTTAGTAATCGCTATATAGAGTATTATCTTTTTGGAAAGTTTGAATATGCATGCTCCTGGCAGGGTGTACTGCCAGATGGTACAGAGGTAGCAGTAAAACAACTCTCTGTGAAATCAAAACAAGAAGCTCACCAAATCCTCACTGAAATTGGCATCATTTATGCACTCCAACACCCTAATCTTGAAAAGCCAATGGGCTGTTGTGTAAGAGAGAGACAAGTCCTTCTAGTCTACAAATACATGGAAAATCTCTCTCTTCAAGATGCATTGTTTGGTATGATCATCATTTTTTTTCTCTTAATTATTTAAATTTCTACTATTTTCTCTTATTCTTAATGTGGATTCGTTTAATCAAGTGATGATAAATACAGTGAAAAACTTAGAAATTTCTCACAAAAATGATGTGACAATTGTGTGGAGGAAGATCAATAGATACTAGTGGTCGCAACCATATAAATGACACATCATTCTCCGAGTTTTTTCGCAATCATTTTCCCATGAAATTACACATGTTTAAGGTTGGTTTTCACTTCCAATATCAGGTACAGATGATGCTATCAAATCAAAGCTAAGTTGGCGAATAAGGCTTAAGATTTGTCACGGCATAGCAAAGGGATTAGCCTTTCTTCACGAGGAATCAAAACTCGACGTGATACACGGCAACATTAAACCGGCAAACATACTCTTAGACAAAGATTTTAACGTCAAGATCTCAGGTTTCAAATACTCTGAGCTTCATGATACCCAGCTCAATAAACAAGATCCTACATATAGCAATGTACCAAGAGCAAAAGACACGTACGTACGAGAATTAATTATAATTTCTAATTAATTTTGTGTTCTTTCTTCTTCTTTTTCATGGTACGTTGATCTTGCAGGGGACATATGGCGCCAGAATACATGCAAGGCCTCCCTTTAACCCCAAAAGCTGATGTTTATAGCTTTGGACTCTTGATACTTGAAATCATTAGTGGAAAACCTAATATTATCTTGAAGGCAAAGGAAGATATCCTTCTTCTTAACACGGTGAGACATAATCCGAATTTCAACTCTTTCAAGTTATAAACACGTTGATCGCACATATTGTTGTCCTTGCAAAAATGATACCATCTTAATTAGAAAAGTATCATGTTTTAAAATATAGCTGAGAATATTTGATTTTGGAAAATAGGATTTTAATGTAAAAAAATATAGTTGAGTAGTAATTAAAAAACATGATAATAATATTAAATTTATTGTCGAAATCAAAAATAAAAATATTGAAAACGAATAGACCCTTAGTTGTTTTTAATTTGGTTTTGAAAACAAATAAATTAATTGTTGAGTAAGATTTAGTAAGTGTATGATATATGTAAAGAAGTTTTCAATAAAAGTTTGAGGTAGTGAGACAGCCTTTCGGCTATAAGCGTTTATGAGAAAAATAAGCCTTTAATTAGACTTGTTGAGAGGAGGGATGAGATAGTTTAACTGAGGAACGAGAGACATTGTATGCTGACAGTGTGAATACATACATTATCGAAAACTCTTCTGCTCTTCAATTTCCATATTTAATGTTTCATTAATATTCATCGATCCATTATTTGTTTTGTTTGTTCCGCTACATAATCTCTGTGCCCTATTAACCCAGGCTTACAAATGCTTGGAGAGCGGTAGTCTTGAAGGTTTGATTGATCAAAGCCTGTGTGAGCATAAAGACTACAAGTACAATGAAGTAATCTCAATACTAAATTTAGCAATGCAGTGTGTGAGTCCAAGCTTTGATCTGAGGCCAACAATGTCCGAAGTTGTCCAAATTCTTGAAGGAAAGAAGAAATTCAAAGGAAAACGTCTCAATCCTTCACCATTGATGATTGAGCCTTCTAAATATTCGTCTGCATCTGGAACTGGAAGCACTTCTCAAGAAGCCCAAATACTACAAGAGTCTGCTGATAATTAAACATACTTTAATTTTGCGTCATCGGCCAGTACTTTTATTTATATGAAATAATAATAATAACGAGGCTAGCTAGCTAGGGTCGCCTCTAAATTAAAATAAACACTTTATTTGCTTCCTATCATCCTATGTCATGTATAACATCTTATCTTGATCAATTTGATCGATCACATTATTGTATCATTAGAAGTTTCAAATATTTTTTAAGAACTCTCTATCAACACTAGTTTTCTTCTTTCCTGAAAAGAAAAAGAAAAAACAAATTGTTCTAAAACTTTGTATTTTTTTATTTTTATTTTTTTTATAGCTGATTAAATGATTGAGGGCATAAAGACCCTTTATAGAGTTTGGTGAAGGGGGGGCGTAATGACCCTTACCTCAACATACAAAAGATGCAAATGCAAATGATAATTTAGCTCCAAAAAAAGAAAGAAAGAAAAGTTACATATTATGAAATTTAAAAAAGAAAGAAAGAAAAGTTACAGATTATGAAATTTTAAATAGTCTAACTCTAGCACTAATTGTCTATCTAGCCTAGCGAGCACCTGGATCTCTCGAGGGAGATTCAAGGATCCGTATGTTACAATTTTCCTGCTTATGCTGCCGAGTCGCGCAAGTGTGTCCGTCACTGAGTTAGCCTCTCTATAAATGTGTCTAAAGTATGGGCTCACTGAAAATAAAGGTGAGTGAATAACGACAAATTTACATTTGGTATTCAATTAATAGAGTAATTAAAGTAAATATTATAATACATATATTTAATAAATTAAGAAATATATATATATAATAATAATTTATGGGACCCCCATAAAATTAATGGCCTGCACAGTGGCTCATCCGAGACACCGTAGGGCAGGCCCTGATCTAGGGAGGGTGTACCTGTACCCCTAATTGATTGATTAATTATTTATAAGGAAGTTAGGTCGGAGAGTTACCTCCACTATCCACTTTCATATATATATATATATATATATAATTTTAAAAGCAAAGCAGGTCTAGATGTATATATATATATAATTTTAAAAGCAAAGCAGGTCCAAAAACGGCTACTTCTTCAGTAGTCTAGATCAATTGTTTCATCCAAATGTGTATGGATTGACTTCTATAGATTCTCCAGGGTATGGATTACCTAGAACTTTTTCATGAGTAAATTATTCAATGCATCTAATGTATCACGTAAAATATTATAGCTATATAATAAAGAGCAAAGAGTATTACTTTGGAGAAAAGTGATGTATATATAGGGTTCCATGAATCAAAATAATATAAAGTTGAATTAATAATTTATTGGTGAATTAAAAATTTGGTCACTTTATTTTGCAAATGTTCACGGTTTAGTCACCTTACTTTTTTAATTGTTTTCGAAGTCATTATACTTTCATTTTCGCATTTCTTTGGGTCACTCTGTTAAATGACTCTGTTATGTCACTAACGGACCAATTTTGTTAGGGGTATTTTCGTCAAAACCAAAAACTTCCTATTTTTTAGGCAATTTTTTTCCACCTAATCTCCTCCTCTCTAATCTTTAGCCGCCGCACCCCATCCTCCCTCTAATTTTCTCTCCCTCCTTCAATTGCCTGACTCAGTTAGTTTAAGAGCAGGATTTTCAATGGGTTCGAATAAACCAATGATTGCAGGATGAATATTGAGAATGGGTTCTCGGAGGAAGCAGAACGAAGTGAAGTTTCTTGGTGTCGGTAACTATGGCGCCTACACAGAAATTCTAGTTCTTCGACTCTGGTGGGTTTAGATTTTAGAATCTGATGAAAAGAAAATATTCTGTGTTAATCCATCCTGCTTTGAAGCAATTAATGTCAGTAGGTCTTGTGATAGGTTCTTTTTTCGGCTGGAAAATAGTTCTGCAAAACTTCAGATCTAGGATTTTTTTTTTTTTTTTTTTTCTGTTTTCTACTCAAGAACATTTCTTCAAAAATCCAAACTTGGGAATTTTTTAAATCTTTTTTTCGGCTGAATAATGTTTCTTTAAAACTCCAAGCCTATGAATTTTTAGTTTCTTGAAATTTTCTTTTAAATCGAACAACTATGTTTTAAAGGATTTCGTGAAACGCTCACTCTGAACCTATTTCAAATGGATGGGGTGACAAAAATGTTAGGGTGATGAGCATAACCATGCTCGGGGTTTCCAAATGTTAGTGAATATCTACTCTTGGGAATTTTTATTTTTATTTTTATTTTTTATGACCTTTCTCCACATAATAATAATAATAATAATTAAAAATATCTATTCATTAAGTAATAACATGAGATCAGTGATAGAATGTTTTCATTCAACTTTCTCTAATCCTCACACTTTATTTCTTTCATTCTCTCCTCTTCCTATGCTTAGGGTTTAGGTTGTTATCTCTTTTTAATATCCCAATTTTGAAAAGAGTTATTTGTCTTCAGTGGTCCAAAAGTTGAATTACGCCAGCATTTTAGTAGTGATGGCCGCTAGTTATTGAAGGGGTATATATATATATATATATATATATATATATGTATATATTTGTAGGTGGCAAATATTATATTTATTGTAGGTGGCAAATATTGATACATACTTTTAAAAAAAAGTGAAATATACATATTTTTAGTAATAAAATAAAATAAAAAAGAAAGAAATTGTGGGGACCATGCACTTGCCATTTTCCACTAAACTCTGACTCTGAGTTTTAGGTCAATAGTGAGCATTGTGATTTAAGTACTTTTAGTTATACGGATGTTCTTTTCACGAGTTTAAAATTAGGTTTTCAAAAAAATATTTTCAGACACAATAAAAAAAAAACAATTTTTTCAAAAACAGTTTTCAAAAACATGCAAAGAAACAACGTTTTTAAACTATGGGTCTGTTTTAATCAATGTCGTAACCCACAGCCGTCACTATCGCCAGCAACCACATCCGGCCACTATCACCTACAACCATACTCCCATAGCCGGTCACTATTGCTAGCAACCACATCCGGCCACTATCACCGACAACCATCCTCCCATCGCCAACTCTAGCTAGAGTCCGGTGGCAATGTTGGCTGTCAGAGGTGGTTGCCGTTGGTGGTGGTGGCCGGAGATAGACAACGGCGATGGTGGTTGGATGTGGGCGGCCAGAGGTGGTTCTCGGTCGCCATAGATAAACGTCGGCCAAAGGTGGTGGTAGCGGCGGTCAGAGGTGGTGGACGGTTGCAGGCGAAGGTGGCGGTTGCTACCGGCGTTGGTTTTGGATCAGGATAGGTTTCATGTTTTTAAAAAATTGTTTTAAAAAACAAGGTTTGAAAACTTTTTTACAAAACAAGATTTTAGCTTTGTTCCAAACCTATTTTTAAAACATCCAAAAGAACATGCTCTAAGCCACTTAATTGGTTCTTTAACTTGGACTTTTATTTTCATTGGTCCATTAACTTGAAAGTGTTTCATTTTTATTTCTTAACTTTAAAATTTGTTATAAAATGGTCTTGAGCCCATGTTTCGGCAATATTTGAAGCAGCAATATTCGAAGTTAACTAACATTTGAGATTCATACACATTAATAGGGACAACAAATGAAAAATAATTGTTAAATCAACTTTATTCACACATAATTTAGTTTGAAACAACTCACGTGGTAGATGAAAATAGTTTAAATATTGTTAAAACTTGGACTTGGGACTGTTTAAACCAAAATTTCAAATTAAAAGAATAAAATGAAACGTTTTCAGGTTAAAAGACCAAATGAAGAGACTAATAGAGTGATTTAATCTTAAACTTTTTCTTTCCCTTTCCATTTGCTACCTTTGTAATGTGCCTAAATATTACTTCCTCAGATGGAAATAGCCTAAATATGATCTGAATTTGAATGAAGGACCATTTAATGACCTTTTTAAAAATTTGAAGAACGAAAATAATAATTTTTTAAAAAAAAATTGAAAAACTAGATAGAGATAACCTTCCAAATAAAATCTCTAATACATTTTATGCTTTTAACTTTTCATGTGGTGCCAAATACAAAGGTTTTTCTTTTGAGCAAAATTACTAATACATCTTCAGGTTTGGGAAACTTACTATTTGTACTTTTCAAATCACACATTCGATAGAGTAATATTTATTTTTTCAGGGAATTAATAAAACTAAATCGAGTAATTGATAATATTAAATATACTAACATAAAGACGTAATAATAATATTCAAAAACTTTAGAAGAGAATTTGGTTGATTTTTTTATATATTATTATTATGTAAATATGGACATGTGTTTGTGTTCGGTCCTTAGATTTGAAAACTTCTTCTTTGTCCCAGAAAATCTTGTTTATTTTCTACAATTTCATTATTTTCCTTACAATATTGCAATTTGGCAGATACTTGAGCTACAATGTTCTTGGCGGACCGATTCCAGCATCTTTAGCAAAATTGAAACAGCTTTCGTATATGTAAGTTAGGATTTCAATCCTTTAATTTTAATCACCTAATATTTTTTGAACTACTAGGAAAGATTTACATTGTATATGTGTAAAAAGAAATAATAGTACTCCCTCTATCCCACTCAAATTATACACTTTGAAAATGTACAATTTATTATGAGTTTTGATTACAACATCTTAAAATGAGTAATTTGATACTATATTTTTCACTTATATCCATACTTTATTAGTAAAGGTTAATTCAAAATCGCAAATTATTATATTAGTAAGTGTATCTAATGTAAACAAATTCAAAGTGGATTCTAAAAAATGTTTTTTGAAAGTGGACGGAGGAAGTATATGATAATGAAGAAAATTACTGTCCCATCAACAAAATTTATACTCCCTCTGTCCCACTCAAAGAGTCCATTTTGAAATGTGTACAACTTATTATGAGTTGTGAGGTATAACACCTAAAATAAGTAATTACTACCATATTTTTCACCTATATCCTTACTTTAGAAGTAAGGGATTAATTATTATGTAATTTAAATAAATTCAAAGTGGACTCTTTAAATGAGACAATATTTTTTTTTGAAAGTGGACTTTTTGAGTGGGACGAATGGAGTATTAACTTCCAACTCGAATACACAAAATTTACATTTTAGTATCCCTCATCTTGAGGGAAACGGTTGAGGTGGTGGTAAGAGATGTGCCTTGTAACTTTGAAATCATGTGTTCGAACAAAAAAAAAATGCAAAATTACAATATTTAAATTGTAATATTCGATGGTTTTTATATGTAATTCTCATGGCATTGACAGTGATTTGTCATTTAACAACTTGAGAGGACCAATACCACCCTTCAATGGCGATAACAAAGAACTGGAGACATTGTAAGCTGGGATTTGAGTTCAATTCGATCGCCAATGTCGTCCAAAATTAATTTATTGAATTTTGCAGAGACTTGAGTTACAACAAACTTTCTCGATTGATTCCCAGATCTTTGGTGAATCTGACAGAGTTTTCATATCTGTAAGTATTTCATTTGTACATCATGAATTAATCAGTTCTTGAGAATGTAAAAATGGCGGAATATACATTCTCGATTTAATCATAGCCTATTTCTGGTTAGTGGGTAAATAGTTACAACTATATAGTTCTGTTCTTCCTAATGGTTCACTGTCAGTATACTTTTAAAAACACAGTGACAGTGTTCGGCTCTCTAGCTCTTACCGAGAGATCAATAGGTAGTAACAACAATCTAAAGTATTTGGTGATCTAAATATATATTAGGGCAAATGACATTTTCCCCTGTATAATAAGCCCCGTGACAGTTACCCCCCTGTATTATTAAAATACACAGTTACTCTCCTGTGTTATGTACTAAAATGTCACTTTGACGGATAGTTATTAAACTAACGGCGAGTGAATATCAAGTGCGAATTAGTGCGATTAAACTACCAAATTTTACTGTTTCAGACCTTTGTCTTTCCAAAATATCCCTCAAACTATATTAATATATTAGTTACAGTATCCAGAAAAGTTAGCAAGCATGTAGCGATGAGGTCAGAAGTTTTCGCGCAGAGAGAAAAAATGAAAGCAAATTGAATGTAGCGTTGTTGTTGTCGCTTCATGTGAAAGCTTTTCACTGGAGAAAACTCAACCCATGCTTCGTTTTTTCTCTTCTTCACTGTAAGTTAGTTTTATCTTCTTCTTTTTTCTGGTTCATTTAAATGTCTTTACTAGATTAGTGGTTATGTATACTGGTGTTATGTCATTCAATCATACTATTGCTGTTTCCGTGTATTGATTCGTCGATTTGTGTTTGTGTTTTGTGTTTAAACTCTGATTTGGAATTTGTCCAATCTCAAGATTTCAATTATTTGGATATAGAGAATCTTCATACAGTGGTAGGTGTAATCTGGGCATTTGATTGATTAAAGAGTAAATTCTAAATATATATATATATATATAAAGTTGTGTTGGGCAATGAAGTGCTTGTAAAAAAGTCTCGAAGAAAAATGGAATGCATATAAGATGAAAGGTTAAGTGTTTGTGAAAATGTCTCAAAGGAAAGTTTAATTATGTTAATGTTCTGTTTTGGTATGCTTTATTGAAAAACTCATATACCATGCATATAATCTAATTTTTTAATTTTTTTGGATAAGACCAAATAGCATGACTTGTCCTTAAGCACAGATTATATATTCTGATTTAATGACTTGTCATACGACTAAGACCAAATAGCATGACTTGTCACATCTCCTTAGATATCATTTAATTCGATTGGTACATGTGCCTCACGCAATATCTGTGATATGAATTGGGAAAACATTGTTCTATTGCCATCACCAAACCTTTCTGTCAATCTGATATAAATATCCAAGGAATGTCTTCTTTAGAAGTGGTACCAATTTGTTCCTTCAACTCACATAAAAACCATGACCAACTGTTGTATCTCTCAGCCTCAACTACTGCAATAGCCACAGGGAACATGTTGTCATTTTCATCTCGGCCCATAGCAGTAAGCAAATGGCCACCAAATGGGCTCTTTAAAAAATAACCATCAAGACCAATTATCGATCTGCAGCCATCTAGGAACCCATCCCTCATTGCACCAAGACTATAAAACATTCTTTGGAAAACCCCTTCAGCTGATTCTGTGGGCTTTTGCACTTGTACGGTGACGCAACTCCTTGGATTATTTTTCAAGAGAACATGTGCGTAATCACGAACCTTGTTATATTGTTCCATATCAACACCATGCAAGACATCATTAGCTTTTTGTCGAGTCATATAGGATTGTCTTCTACTCACGTCAACCATACATTCCTGTCGAATCTTGTTGGTTAGTGAGTCCACACTTATATTGGGATCATCCATAATAACATGTTGCATTTTCTTGCGTAGATATTTAGAATTTGCATGCACATTATGGTACTCTCTACCACAAATGTGTGCACCATCTAGTTTCTTAATCTGAAAGGTGATGCCCCCTTGCACACAACTAGCATGTATCCTCCAATTACATCCACATTTACAAATGGTAGTGACTCAATACCTTTCATTCTTGACTTGCCACAACTCATACCCTTCTCGTACAGTCCACTCAATTAGTGCTTCTTGATATACTTGTACATTAGCAAACTTTTACCCTTCAGTCAAGGTGAATTCAGGTTTTGCAAACTCCACCTGTGTATTAAACTGTGGCCACACATGTGGTGTTCCCTCATCATCATCACCTATTGGAACATCAAGTAAGCCCTCATCCTCAATTACTTTTTTATTCCATTCATCATCGTTCTCCACATTTACACATCCTAATGGGTCAGCATTCAGAACGTTTTTCACAGCCTTCTTTCTCAACATTCTAACTGCCTTCAATGTCTCCTTATTTGTATGTCTACTAACCTGTTTTCTGGACCTCTTACCATGTGAACAATCATTTGATGTACAAAATTTGGCCTCTTCTCCTTCAGGTGATGTTGCTCCACTTGTCGGTGCCCCATTTTCAGGATAAATATGCATCTGCTTCATTCCTTTATGTGAGGTAATCAACAATTCCATATCATCCTTTGTCTTAATTTCAACCACCCCAATATCCAGTGAATGATCCGGGACTTGAAAAAATACCTTAAAATTGGACAGATTCAAAACATTTTGCACAACACATTGGCAGATAAATTATCCAAGTCATGGTCCTGGAACACTATCACATTCGCACTCATGTAGATAAGAGATGGTGAAGTCTTGTATTCTTGAAAGAATCCACCAAAATTAATATGAACATCTATTGTCCCATCCTTTTGGCCTGATCTGGCCCCCACCTGTGCATACATTGGTTGAAATTTAAAAACTAATACATACTTTTAAAAATTCTTCACATGTATGATGAAATAAAACAAAAATTCTCTGTCTCTTACATACTTTTTTTTCTAGCGAACAACAACCAAGATTTTTATGATGCAGGACATCAATATACAAGTACTATTATAAATGAAAACATAAAAACAGTGAGCAAAACAAACCAAATGCACAAAATATAGAGATAAAATAAACTATGTTATTGTCTTTGTGTAGCTCATAAAATGGTATTCTGGAACTCTATAAATCAAGCCCCTGCCATCATTTCTATTACTAATTAAGAATTCATTTGCAGAAGGTCCAATTTCACATGTTCATGACACCTCTGTGCAACTTTCCTCACAAATTATTTTCTTTTGATGACGTCCCATAATAACAACAACAGAACCTTGTCGATCTATATATAACTTCAGCTCATGGAAAAATTCATAGCCCTTATTGTATAGATCTTCTAGTAATTAATATATATACAAATATATATATATGTTGTGTGTGTGTGTGCGCGCGAGCGCAGATATTGCACACACACTTAGTTTTCTTTGCTTTTTTCTAGGCCTTACTTGCTCAAATACAATCAAAGGAAAATTAGGAATTTAACTTTAGCTCAAAGAATTAAAAAATGATCCGAAGTTGATAGAATTGATAATTTGAAGGCAAAAATTCATATATCAAATGAAAATCATGTTGGACTTAAAATAACTAAAGAAACACATATAGCATATATATGTATAAGGAGACAAGGAGATAAGACTATATTGGGTAAATTTAAACAAAGAGAAAAATTATTTCAAAAGATTAATGATACTTTCAACAGTCACGAAAGAAAGCCTTACTGTACAATATAAAACTTCATTTTATTTCTTGCTTTTTTCTCTAGCTCATTCTTATAGTTATTACAGCTTAAGTTATTAAGCCTTTAATGGACAGAATTGATAGATTAATAGGGGAAAAAAAAATTATCTTTCAACCATAGACCAGTCAACAACTGCAACATTTGTATTTAAAAATGATAACAGTCACAATTTTTTTAAGGACCACACCAATCACCTTTAAGAAAAGATATAACTTTTCACACTTAGTTCATTTGATCATTTTATCAAACACATAAACAACAACAACCCATAAACATATACAATACTTATTTAGCATACTCCCATGGAATTCAGAAAAGTTATTTTTGAACTTACCTCCAAATCCCACAGATCGTCTTCTTACTCTCATTCTTGTCCATACCTTTCAAATTCCGGTGCCTTCGAGGTGACGTTTGGTGGTGAAACACAACTACGAGTCTTTATATCATCAACCCAGCCGCCCTAACCATAGAATGTTCATTGTGTTAATTGCTTTCGTCCTTTCTTGTGTCACTGATTGTGATAAATCCAGAAGAGACCAACAACTAATGTGGGAAGAGTGGTTTTGTTGGCTAAATATTCTTACCATCGATAATTAAGTGGAACACGATGGAAGTCTTCCCAAAACTATTACATTTTTTTGGTTGTAATGTTTTTTAACCACTAAGGATGGTTTTGGAATTTCATGCAGATTTTTCTTAACGGCATTAGTTTAGTAACTTTCCGTCAAAATGACATTTTAGTACAATAATACAAGGGGGTAACTGTGTATTTTGATAATACAGGGGGTAACTGTCACGAGACTTATTATACAAGGGAGAAACTGTCATTTACCTTATATATTATACATTAAAATTACTCTCTCATCAAATGTTACTGGAGCCCATGAAAGTTATTCATTTTTTTTCTCACCCATATTTTAGTACTCGGTCACATATTCATTACTCCAATTCCTTATATTAGAAAGGTCAATTTTGAAAAATATCTTTTGTTCCAATAGAAGAATTCACTTTCAAATTTTTTTTACTTTTCTTACCTTTACTAATATAATCATGTGTCTCCGCAATTAGTCCATGCTTAATAAGTAAAGATATAAATAGAATAAAGGGTGTCAAATTAGCTCATTTAGGTATTGTACATTAACCTTCATAATAAGTTGTACATTGGTCAAAGTGGACCCTTCTAATAAAATGGAGAGAGTAGTTTTAAAACTCTCACCGTTTTCCTGCAATGACATCTTAATTAAGTTTTTTTTAAAAAAAATAAATTATTATAAAATTCGATTTCCTCCTACAATATTATATAGTAAAATCTATACAAACTATAAACAACGCAGCCATTGCAAAGGATTTAACACCAGCCATCTCTTAATATACTTAGCGTACCATCTTAATATACTTAGCGTACCACCTTAGAGACAACGCCACTATCTACCATGACCATTACAATATTTGAGTTGTATTTGTATTAGAGGATAGGGGTACAAAACACCATTATCAGGATTACAAATCATATATCAACACACATCCACCACCAAAAAGTGGCATCTGTACTCTCGACAAAGATTTATTTAAAGATTTGAATGTTGTCAGTGATGCAAATCAAAATTGACCTACGATATATGCACAAAATATTTTCCTACTTGACCAACTGGTAATTATATCATTTAGGGTATGTTCGTTACCAAATTTTGTAAGTTATTTTTGAGTATTTTGGGTTTTAAAAATTATTTCAAAACTCAAACCTTATTTGGCAATAATCTAAAAATTGTTGTTTAAGACCGGGTATCAAAAACATGTTTTCCACATTTTACCTTGGACACACTACCACGCAAACTTGAGATGAATAAAAGATCTCCTCGCTTTGCCGTTTTAACATGAGACAAAAAAATATTTTCTTACTTTGCCCTACAAACTTGATAAGAATAAAACTCTCACCATTTTAAAAAAAATAAATTTAACCTCTTGTTCGTTTACATATTTTTGAAATTATATTTTCAAAAATATGGTTTTTAAAACCTCTCTTAAACCTTGATAAGGAAATATATATATATATATATATATATTAATTAGCTAAATTTTTGCATAAACTTTTAAGGTTCTTTACTCTGAGCATGCATGCATATGTCCTTTCTTGCAGTTTTCATCTTTTTTTCTTTTGTTTTGTGTTGGGTGTTATTGTCAGCCACCAACTCCCTTAATAAATTTATTAAATGAAAAATCTCATTCTGCAGGTATCATCTTATAACCCATCCGAAGACAATTTAATTGAAGTTGAAGACATATACCGTATCAATTTTAGTTTTTTATTTATCACGTATTAAATTTACCTTATAATATATCGTAATTATGAATTGACTTTAAAATTAACTTCTAATTTATCACATATTAAATTTAATACGTGATAAATAAAATTAACTTTTAATTTATCACATATTAAATTTATTTTTTAATATATCATATTTATGAATTGAAACCTAAAGTTATTCCTTATTACACGAGTTAAGCCTCTAACATCACACATTGAATTTAGTTAACTTTGATGGATAGATCGAGGGAGTAATTTTTAAGGCAATTTATTCTTCAAAACGTGACAAAGTACTTTTCTAAATAAGCAATTATTAATTGTAGGTAGAATGGAATTGGAATAAATTAAATTCCCTGCCAATTTGAAAACCACATCAGATGCTGATCTAATGCTTTACCTTCTTTTTTTTCTTAAAGGGATAGTTAGCGTATGAAAAATATGCTTTTAAAATGTATTTTTATTTTTTCAATATTAAAAGTTTATTATATATATACACATTGATTGTTAAGCCTTCATTCTAATTAAATACTCCATTCAATCTATTAGAATAGTACACTTTGATCAATATACAACTTCTTATAAATATTAAGGTATAATACTAAAATACTTCCTCCGTCCCATTCAAAGAGTCCACTTTTAAAAAATAATCTTGTCCCATTTAAAGAGTCCACTTTGAATTTATTTACATTACATACTCTTATTACTATTACAATGTGTGATTCACAATTAACCCTTCTAAAATAGGGATATAAGTGAAAATTTTGGTGGTAAATTACTTATTTTAGGTGTTGTACCTCACAATCCATAATAAGTTGTACACATTTCAAAGTGGACTCTTTGAGTGGAACGGAGGGAGTAGTTAATTTCACACCATTTATTCAATTTATATATTTACTTATTAAGTATTGGTTAACTGTGAACCACACACAATTATATTAGTAAAGATAAGAGGAGTAAAAAAATTAAAAGTGAACTCTTCTGTTGAAACAAAAAATATTTTTCAAAATAAATTAATGTAACGAAAGAAATATCTGAATTGTGATTAAATTTTAGAATGACTGTGATTTGACTTTGGCAAAGAATATATCCCAACTCCAATAATTCTACGACAATGCTTATTTTTACTTTTTCTTTTTTCAGGGGTGGGCTAGGAATTTGGAGAGGGAGGATTTAATTGTTGGTTCTGGCACATGTTCATCCAACATTATTTGAGGTAGCTTTGGGAGCACAAGTATATGTGCCCATTTGAGGCAACACGTATTTTCAGAGAAGCGAATGCATCGGCAGATACACTATCGAATAGAGCTACTGACATGAAACATACGCAACCCACATAGATTTGAGGATTAGCTAGGTTAGATGGTATTTAATTTAGGGTGAAATACAATTTCCCCCCTGTGGTTTCGTGTTTTGGACAGTTTCTCCCTATGCTTTCAAAACTGACAGTTCCCCCCTCATGGTTTTGGACTGAAGTGTCCACTTAACGGAAAATGCCTTCTCTAACGGTGTTAAAAAAATGACTAAATTACCCCTCTTAAAAAAAAACTTTAAAAAAAAAATGAAAGAAGGAAGAAGACGATGGCACTGTTCATCGTCTTCTTCCTTCTTCCTTTACCTTTTTTTTTTTTTTTTTTTTCCCTAATCCTAAAGCACTCCCGCAACTGATATGAAACCCATTTTGTTGGGTTTCATATCAGTTGCGGGATTCTGCAACTGAAATGAAACCCATTTGATGGGTTTCATTTCAGTTGCGGGAGGCTCCCGCAACTGAAATGGAACCCATTTGATGGGTTCCATTTCAGTTGCAGCGACTGGCTGCAACTGAAATGGAATTCCATTTCAGTTGCAGCCAGTCGCTGCAACTGAAATGGAACCCATCAAATGGGTTCCATTCTCCCGCAACCAGTCCAATTTTTTTATTTATTATTTTTTTTTTTTCAGTTGGGGTTATTTTGGGAACAAAATTAATGACATCATCAATTTGTTTACCCCCACTCTCGTCTTGAGCGCGTTCGCTTCACGCGCCGTTAGAGAAGGCATTTTCCGTTAAGTGGACACTTCAGTCCAAAACCATGAGGGGGGAACTGTCAGTTTTGAAAGCATAGGGGGGAAACTGTCCAAAACACGAAACCACATGGGGGAAATTGTATTTCACCCTTTAATTTAATCACAACACTTAGGCTACTGAAGGTTGCATAAATGTAATATTTAAATTATTTTATATTGGCATGACTTTTGTCTATAAAGATAAACCTCATTACATCTTCTTTGGTCATTTTTTCTAAATTTAATTTAATAAATAATCTCTAAACCCGTAGTTACTAAATTAATCGAATGTTTTTAAAAAAATGATAGAATCAGTTGTTTAATATGAAATTATATATGTCCAAATTTAAAATGCTATATCATACTCTTTTTTTTTTTTTGTAATATTAAAATTTTGGCGTGATACCATTTTTATTACAATTTAAAGGGAAAGAAGACAAGAAAGAGATTTTTCAAAGTTAGAAATGGCCTATCTTAAACTATCTTAGAAAGCGACTGAATGAGTTTAGCGTAATTTTTTAAATTTTTTAAAAAAATTCTACTATTATAATGTACTGTCTATTACACTAGAAGGTAGGAAATTTGAGAAGGAGAAGATACAGGACTGCTTGCGTGTAGGATCCTGCCTGCTTTGGTATAAATATGACAAAAATTGACAGATGTGATAAACCCTTTTAGTCACGAATGAGTCATAACCTTTTGAACAGTGCCTCATTCCTAAGATGTCTCATTTGCATTGTTCTAATTGTAGTGACATATTTCTACTTAAACATGTCCATGATTCTCAACTGCCAATTCCATGGAAAGTGGAACTGGAACCGAAACCTTGGAGGAATGGTTCCAGGACGATTCCAGAACCGCCGGTTTCGGTTTCGAGACGGTTCCAGAACCACCTTTTCCCGGTTCTGTCACGGTTCTCATTCTGATTCCATCTCAATTTTAGTTCCATTTCAATTGAAACAATTTTAATATAATAATTAGTTTACATTTATATAGGCTTTAATTTAATTTAATGGTTACTTATATTAATAATATAAGTAAGGCAAATTAGCTAGACCATTATTATTATAATATATCTAGTATAAAATAATTATATATTTTATATGTTGTACAAAATAATTATATAACTTTTATGTCGATTATATATTTTATATGTACTATAAAATAATTATATATTTTAGATGCAGCATAAAATAATTATATATTTTATATGTAAATAAACATATAATATAATGATAATAATAAGAAGGAAAGAATTAAATGGGTAGTAGCTTGAGTGGTTATTTAGCTTTCCTTAAGGCTCTTCAATTAATTGAATGTAAGGGTTTGAATCCTTCCATTTAATATTTTACATGCTATATAATTTTTAGCATTATAAGTAGGGAACTGCCGGTTCCTGGTTCTGGCCGGTTCTAGAACCAACGGTTCCCAGTTCTCCGAGAGGTGGAACTGGAATCGGAACCGCCAGTAGGGATGGCCATAGTTACGATTCGAACCGGAGCTGTGGCCATCCCTAGTTCTACTTCTACCTCTGTCGTCATGGACGGATACAAGGGGGTGGGTGGTCCCCAAACCCCTCAAATCCCCTCACCTACTCTTATTAATAGTACATTTTTAATTGTAAAAAAAAATGCATGTATTAATTTAATTGTAAAAAAATTTATATATGTATTTTGGACCTCTCAGATATTTTTGTCTGGCTCTGCTACTGTCCGCTATCCATCATTTGTGATGTTGGGATAAATACTCGTCATCATGTAGATAGTTATGGTCCGCCGGCTGTTCCCAGTGATTATAGTTGTCATCGTATTTATAATTAGAGATAAAAATTACTTCCTCTATTTTATTAAAAGAGTCTACTTTATCGTGTTGTTTAAGTACAACAAAATGAACTATTCTATATGAACGGAGGGAGTAATATTTAGCTGTTAAAACTTAAGTTTATGTCGAACTTTTCTCCTTAAACTTTAAATTGTTTTCTTTCAATGCTAAAATTTTTATTTTTCATCTCTATATAGTTCATCATTCATATTTCGATCAAAACCAAACCAACGTCGATAGACATGTGATGAACAAGACTCCCAAAATATTAAAATCTAAGAAAATAATGCAAGTGGTGATGAAATTAAAACAAAAGTAAATAAATTGTAAAATTAGAAATATCATGTCGCCTACGTTGACTCGTTTGGTTGAAAATTGGGCGACAAACTACACGTGGATGGAAAACCTAAGTTTAAAGACAGAAAAGAAACAGATTCTAAGTGGGAAATGAAAGTGAAACATTAGACTAAATTTAGAAACTAACTTATAATAATTGAAGTGTAAGAACTAAAAAGTCCTTGAACATGATCTCATTGCGTGAATATAACTATTGCATCTGCTAGCTGAAAATGTTAAAAGCACACATGAGAATGATATACATCATGAGATCAACCCATGTGCAGCAAAAGTGATATCAATAGCACAACCCCCTAAGAGTAATCTTTGTGTTCAAGATTGTGGTACATTAACAGTTAAACTTAATATTTTAGAGGCTAAATTCAATACGTGATCGATGCATCATAAACTAAATTCGATTCACATATTTTCTTAACATAACCATACGTGATATACTTGATATACTTGATATGCGAGTTTTAATTTCATTTCAGAGCTAAACTCAATAAGCGTGCACAATATAACCGTGATACACTTAATATATATGTGAGTTTTCATTAGATGTCAAACTCGATACGTGCACTATTAAATCGCCAGATATGTGAGATATAAATTTTTTTGCGGCTATTAAATCGCATGTATGAACACGTTTCATACAAGTTTTTGAGTACTTATAAGTAAATAAAATTAATTATTTTATGATTATTATTATTATTATTATGTGGAGTAAGGTCATCAAACAGAATACAATATTCAATAAGACTTATAAACAGTACGATAACTATCACATTAAAAAATAAACATAGGGTTTTGGCTAATTCTTACCGCTGTTGCAAGTAAATAAGATTCTGCAGAATGTTGCCATTTCCAGATCCTCCACAGCACAGCAAGATGATCACTCGCATAGTCACCCGCACGCGCATTAGAGGATTTGCGATCCGACTCGAGCTAGCACTCGCACCAGCTATTGCTACACCACCTAACTTCTTCTATGATCCAATCACTTGATAACACGTGGTCTCATATGAGCTGTAAATAGCTGTCATTTATAATTATATTAGATAAATGAGGAATAATTCACTTGCACGTGGATTAGTTGTTTTGGCGGGAAAATCAGTTACTTGATTTTCATATGCACTCATTTTTCATTTTCTGTAGAGGTTAGCTGTCATAGTTCTTCTTTATCTATAAATAATAGAGCAATAGGATGCTATTGTAAAGTTAAGTTAACAGAAAGGCAATACAGAAAATTTTCCCCAAATTCGCTAGAAGAGTTGTTAGTTTTGTTCATTTATTTTTCCTTTCATCTCTTCTTTTCTGCTTGGAATCTCAGCTATTCAGCTGAACTGCTTGTTGATCCTTGATTTCTACATATTCCCAAGTGAATTCGGCAACCGGCCATGCAAATTCATTCCCGATACGGAACTGCAAATTAATAAATGTGGCAAAAACAATGTTAATTATAATCCTATTCCGTCAATTTATTATTATTTTTTTTTATCAAAATTGAAAAGCAACAATATTGAAAACATTTGGTTCATGAAATAATATCATTTCTTTTTTAAAAGAAAGAAAAAAATATATATACTTGCTGTTGTCTGCAAGATTATTGGTAGAGCAATCGAATTTGTCTCCCGCCCACATCTGCGCGTTTTGAAGGCTAAGTAGACCATTAATACTATCCACTGCAAAAACAAGACTAATAATAATAATCAATAAATTATATTTAAAAAAATTATAATTTAAACTCCAATTATATATAAATATATAAAACTTTTAGCCTCATTACAGAAATTATTCATATGCTGAACTCATAGGCTATTAACCAGTGAATGAATGATTTAATAAAGCAGACTATATATGTTGGATCAATAAGAAACAAGATTCGCACATTATACCGATTTTCATATTAAAGGGCGAACTACATTTACTTTACCTCTCCCGGGTTTTGGAAAAATTATAAATAGTTCCGTAATTATTGAAAATTAGATATATCTCCATTTTCAGTAACTAATGGTCTTTTCGTTACTAGGTTTTACAGACTGGTTTTGAGTGTTTTTGAATTTCAAAAACCATTTCAAAATTCAAACCTTGTTCGGCACCAATTTGAAAATTGTTTTCTAAGACTGAGTTTTGAAAATAGGTTTTTCACATTTGGCCTTGAAAACACTGTTACGCGAACTTGAAACAAAAAAAATATCTCCTCGCTTTGCCTCTCACACGTGAGACGAACAAAGCTGTCTTTGCTTTACCCACAAACTTAATAAGAAAAAAAACTCTCATCATTTTTTGAAAATCAATTTTAAACTCTTGTTTGTTTAAATATTTTTCAAAATTTCTCTTAAAATCTTGTAATGAACTGGACCTAAGGAGCTATTTGTAGTTTTACCAAAATTTCGGAAAATAAATGAAGTATGCCCATTGCCTAATCTACCATATCTTAAATCCACAAGTAATTATTATTACCTAACACTATGAGCGGATTTATTTCCTGAAGAGACAAGGTAATTATAGGACATGGGACACTAGAATTGACCAGAAAACCCATCATTCTCATCATGTGTTTGTTACGAAAAATATCTGAGTTACGAAAAGTAGTGGCGATAAATTTGAAGCGTTATTATTTTGTTTTAGTCCTTATTCTTTAAATGATTTTTACTAATTCTTCTGAGAAATTGTATTTCGATTTTGGTTTGTCCAAATTTTGTTTTTAGGTAAAAGTTTCCCTCACCAAGGACGTTTTTATATTTAAAAGTTAATTTAATAAATGTATTATTAAAAATACCCTTTGAAATTAGTTAAATTATGTTCTCTAAAACAATTAATTATTGGTGAAGAGCAACTCCAAGAATTTCATTTTTTGGATTACATAACCTGGCAAAAGAATAATTAGGAGAAGTATCATTGGTCTTTTCGTTAGAGTGTTTTTAGGGGGGAAAATTTGTATTGAGAATGTAAATTGTGAAAAAATATATATTATAATATATAATATTTATTATAGAAATAAAAAAAGAAAAACAGTATAAATGAACAGGCACTAACACCAGAAAGGTTCAAATCCAAATTTTGTGTAGTTACCCCACTGCGTACTATAGCCAGGTCTTTTCAAAAGGAAAAAAGATAAAAATAAATTAAAGCTCATCAAGGAGATGTGACATTTCCTGCATTTTAAAGGTTCTTCATCAACACGTTTTAAGGTTCACGATTAATTTATTAGGAGTTAAATTTAAATCATGAAAATTACGTTGCACTTAAAGTTTAATTAAGACATTAATTGCTTTTTCTTGTTTTAAGTTTGCTATCTAAACGACCAAAATTTTTATGCAAGAGAAGAAGAGTGGTTAATCTTCTTCAATTTTGAAATATAAATAATTCATATAGTTGTATATATGCCCGATCCCTCTGTTCTATTACAATAGTCAACTTTTACTTGTGTATAACTTATTATGAATGTTAACGTACAACATTCAAAATAGATAATTTGATATCACTTATTCCATTTATACTCTTACTTTTTAAGTATAAGCTAATTGTGCACCACGCATAATTGTATTAGTAACGGTACGCGGAGTAAAAAAATTGATAGTGAACTCTTCTATTGGAACAAAAAATATTTCTAAGAGTAGACTCTTCTAATGGAAGGATGGAAGTATTTTTTTGGAAAATGGACTCATATATTATTGGTTCTTAATCTTTGGCAAGTAAAAAAAATCAAATATGACTTTTATTCAAATCAAAGGATAATCAAATTAAATCAAACAAGAAGGGCAAAAAGTTGAAAACTTAAGCAAGGAAAAATCGATTCCTAGGCATGGCAATTGAGGAAAAACGCTCTCTTCTAATGCGAAACTAGGGTTTCACTTATCTCTTCCCTGGACGCCGCCCCGTCGTTGTCAACCATGGAGGGTTGAGAAAACAGGCATTTCAAATTTATGAATAAATGCAAAATATGAATGAAACTACTTATTTTTAATAATAAATTTTTATTTTTTTCAAACAAAACTCTTTTAATGAGTAGTATTCAAGACACGGAAGAAGTAATATTCTATAGGTGCATTATTATATGGAATCGCATCAGTACTTATATTCCCAAATTAATTATATATGAAAAATACTAATAGTAATATAATTAAATTTTAAAAAAAAACACTTTTTTGTGGAGTACAGGAAAGGGGCAATCATTACAATTAATATGAAAAAAATTTCTTCATGTTACATATTCGATTGATTTTTTCTCGGAAGAATGACATATTTAGTACTAAAAGTTTAGGCTGTTTGCAACTTTGGTATTAAAAGTTTACTTAGTTCCAAACTTGTGCTTTATGTTTATACTTTGTTGCATTTTTAGTACCAGTACCTGCTATAGCACGTTTTACGCAGTCAAACTGAAGTCAACGGTAATTTGAGGATACTTTACAAATTCTACAGCCCAAACTTTTAGTACAAAAAATGTCATTTTTCTGTTTTTTCTCTCTTTGTATAACTTCTAGCCTCAATAAAATCTAGACTTGAAATCTATATATATATATACTTAAAAATACAAAATATATATATATATATACTATTTGTGTAAAACCAAATGAGAAACAATTTAATAAATGACTAAGCACCAAATAATACTACTGAAAATATAATTTTTTTTATAAATTAAATTCGGTTTAATAATTTCCCTAACACAGAGACTATGGCCCTTGAAAAGGAGGCCGACAAAATTAATTGGTGATGGAATAATTAAAGTTGCAAGCTTAGAATCTTTTTTGGTGTGGTTTGCTTTGAGAATTATTGATGCTTTTTAGCAGACAAATAATCGATGGTGTGTCCAGCTCCTTCCGTCCTTTCTTGTCCAAAGCGAACCAAAGAAGCGTTGTTGGGACTCTTTGACCTTCCCAATGACTAAGAATGGTCTTGGAACAATTCAGGCTTGCAATCAATTTCTGTTTGAGGCAGTTCAACCATCTCAAGTACCGCCATGATTTCTGCTATAAGAAACAGCTTTCCCTTCGAAAAAACAAAATCAGATGCTGATGCAATTTTTCTTACAACAGATTTATAGCCATCCCTGCAATCCACAGTCCGCTCGACTCCCACTTCTATAGTTCGTTGGTTGCACTAGTACACAAAAAGTTTTTGGAGACGCTTATTTGAGAATGTTGGAGGCGGTTTTATGAAATTCCCTTGCGTCTCTGATGCCGCCGTTGTGAATGACCTTTTTATTGGTCGCTGTTGTAAAAAGCGTCTCCTTTTCCTATTTATTGGAGGGGCTTTCCAAAAACTCGTCTCCATTTCCCGTTTTTTCAGACTATTGGTGGCGCGTATTAGAGTAAAATGGTCTCATTTTCCTATTTATTGGGAGTGCTTTCATAAACAACCGCCTCCTTTTTCCCTTTTTAGGAGGACAATTGAAGTTATAGTTATTAAACTGAGTAATGGACTCATAGAATCTGGCGATTCTACGATAAACTCGGTCTGAATCGATAGACTCGTCCGAGTCTACAAGTTCAAACCGAGTCCAAAAAATTATTTACAAATCCGTTATTGGCCATGAAATTAATTAAAGAATCTCAAGCTTCCCCCTTCTACCCCTTTTATAGGGAAGAATTGGGAAACCCCGCATGCTCTCAACCGATGTGGGAATTCGGAAGTCCCACTCACGTATTGGAGGCGATTATAAAAAAATGTCTCTAATAAGTGTGTATTGGAGCCGCTTGTAGATAAAACATTTCCAATTCACAATTATTGGATTCGATTCTAGGTGAAGAATCTCCAATGCCAAGGTATTTGGCGCGGGTGTTAATAACCGCCCCTAATAAGCACTTATTTGAAGCGGTTATTAAAAGACCGACTCATTTAAATAGTATTGGAGACGGTTCTTTACAACCGTCCCCAATTAGGCACTACTATTAGGCGTTTCTGTACTAGTGTTGATGCCTCCACGATGGATCCGCACTGGAAAACCCACCTCTGGCGTAAAGTAATTGTTCGAGACTTCACTGGCCAAGTACTACATGCGGGAGGGAAGTTTCTGGGCATCCGTTCTAATTCCTTTGCTGAAATTATGGCTTTATTTTGTGGATTGAAAGTTTGCAGATTGTTGGGGCTGACCGATGTGATTTTTGAGATGAACTCTATGAATAGAATAGAGGTGATGAGCGGTAACTGGCAAGTCCAGTGCAAATTACAATACATAGTTCGACAGATTGAAATGTTACGACACACTGGTATTTGTTATTCAGAATGTTTACAGAGAAGGTAATTTTGCGGATGATTTTTTTTCAACACAAGCTTCAACATTACAGACATTTTTTGTGTTGCACTACGGACAGTTTCCTCCAAAGCTTTCAGAGGCCTTGGTGACGATTTTTCCCAACTGCCTTACATTAGACTATAAAATATAATCATTTGCATCTTTGCAGTTTCTGTAATTTTGAGGTAAGGATTATTTACGTCTCCCCCTTTTTTTTCAGGTGATTTGCCACATTTGATTAGTAAAAAGTCTTTAAACTCACCAACCACTTAATTGACTATCCAGAAAAGAAAAAAAAATTTATGCTGAAAAGGACACACATTTGGTCCACAAGCACGAAAATGCATGACACGCAGCGAGAAATAAAAGGGAAAAATGCTAGAAACATAAAACTTCAGAAAATAATATTTGAGTTACTGAGTAATTTATTATGATTTTGGATGCATTATTAAAAAACGTTTAAAGTAAATTTGATGTATTATAATATTTTTTTAATTTCTTTACTATAAAATTTTACTATTCATTTACATATTTTTTATAATGTCAATATATTTCCTACATTAAATTTGTTTTCTTTTCAAAAAACATGTTTTTCAAAACAGTTCATATCTCCTAATTATTCTTTTGCCACGTGATGTAATCCATAAAATGAAATTCATCGATGATTCACCAATAGTTAATTGGTTTAGAGCACATAATTTAACTCATTTCAAAGGGTATTTTCAATAATATATTTTTTAAAATTAAGTATAAAATGTATATTAAAAGTGTAAAAATGTGTAGTTGAATAATAAAAATATTTATTAAGCATGATTAAAAATTATTATAAGTGTTACTCTAACTTAAAAATATATATAAAGTAACTCACAAGGCCTTAATTAATCAATTACTTGAGAAGTTGTTTCATTCTGAACCTTGTTCTTAGCCTTTCTTGTATTTGTTGAGGGAAAACTTTGGACCAACCTAATTGGAATTAGGAATTCTTTGGGGAGTTAGTAGAAACTCTTTGAAGAAGAGGGACTAAAACAAAATAACAAAAGGCTTCAAATTGATGGCCACTACTTTTCGTATGCCTATATCTATAAAAGATGGCATAAGAAGAATGAGCAGCAAACACAGAAAGATGGGGTTCTCCAAAGTCTTATTATTAGCTTGTTTTCTGGTCAATTCTATGGCAGCTTTGGGAAATAATGGTCCCTATAATTGCCTTCTCCAACTATGCCGTTTCTCTTCAGGAAATAAATCCGCCCATAGTGTTTTCCAGCAAGAGGGTACTTTCTCGATTAAAAAAATATATATATATTAATTAATTGTATTTAACTGTTTCTTCTAGTAGTAGTATGTTGTTTCTTATCAATCTTACATATATTTATTTTACCCTTTTAAGAAAGTAATTTGTCGTGAATAATTTATTCACTGCATAATAATTTATGTAATAATGACTTTAGCAGTGAATCATACGTTATTATTCAACGAAAGAATGAATAATTTATGTAACGGGACTATAGTTTTTTTTATTATAATTTATTGATTATAATTATTATTGTTTTGCAGCGGATAGCATTGATGATCTACTTAGCCTTCAAAACACGCAGATGAGGACGGGAGACATATCTGATTGCCCTACAAACAACAGCGCCCTTATTACATGCGATTGTCAGGAGGGAACTTGTCGTGTCACTTCAATGTATGCATCTGTTTTTCACAAAATAAATTAAATTATTTTTAATTTTCATAATTATTATTATTTTTTGGGGTTGGATTATAATTAACATTTATTAATTTGCAGAGATTTGTCGGGAATGAATTTGCGTGGCCGGTTGCCGAATTCACTCGGGAATCTCATTTACTTGCAACAACTGTAAGAATTAAGTGTTAATACTTAGGGCATGTTCTTTTTGAACGTTTTGAAAATAAGTTTTAAAAAATAATTTTATAATGTAAAAAATAGATGTTAAATAGTAAAAAGTTGTATTAAAAATAATGAAATATGATTAAAATATATTAAACTTACTGTTGAAACAAAAACCGTTTTCAAAACGAAACAAAAAGAACATGCCCTTAATAGTGAATATCTACTCTTGGGAATTATATTTTTATTTTTATTTTTTATGACCTTTCTCCACATAATAATAATAATAATAATAATACAATTTTAAAATATCTATATTATTTAAGTAATAACATGAGATCAGTGATAGAATGTTTTCATTCCACTTTCTCTAATCCTCACACTTTATTTTTTTCATTCTTTCCTCTTCTTATGCTTAAGGTTTAGGTTGTTATCTCTTTTTAATATCCCAATTTTGAAATGTCTTATTTGTCTTCAATGGTCCAAAAAAGTTGAATTAAGCCAGCATTTTAGTTGCTTCTAACTAATATGTGAGTTATTTTAGTAGTGGGGCCGCTAGTTATTGAAGGGGGTATATATAAATAAATAAATAAATATATATACATATATATATTATTGTAGGTGGCAAATATTGATGCATACTTTAAGAAAAAAATGAAATACCCATATTTTTAGCAATAAAATAAAATAAAAAGAAAGCAATTGTGGGGGCCATGCACTTGCCATTTTCCACTAAACTCTGACTATGTGTTTTAGGTCAATAGTGAACATTGTGATTTAAGTACTTTTAACTAAAGGGATGTTCTTTTCACTTGTTTAAAATTTAAGTACTTTTAACTAAAGGGATGTTCTTTTCACTTGTTTAAAATTTAAGTACTTTTAACTAAAGGGATGTTCTTTTCACTTGTTTAAAATTAAGTTTTTAAAAATATGCATTCAGACACATTAAAAATAATAATTTATTCAAACGTTTTCAAACTATGGGTCTGTTTCAACCATTTCCGGTTGCCGCCTCCTCCGGCAAACGTCGCCGATGGCCGCCCGCAGCCCACATCCAGCCACTATCACCATCAACCACATCTGGCCACCATCGCCGCCGCCCACATCTGCCCATCACTAACTCTGACCAGAGTCAAGCAGCGATGGTGGCGGTCGGAAGTGGTTGTCGTTGGTGGTGGTAGCTGGAGATACATGGCGGCGACGGTGGTCGGAGTGGGCAGCCGGCGATGGTGGCAGCCGAGGTGGTTGTCGGTAGCAATGGTGGCCGGAGATAGACGGCGGCGACGGTGGTCGTATATGTGGGCGGCCAGAGGTGGTGGACGGTTGCGGGCGAAGGTGGCGGTTGCTACCGGCGTTGGTTTTGGAGGAGAGATAGGTTTCATGTTTTAAAAAAATTATTTTAAAAGACAAGGTTTGAAAACTTTTTTACAAAACAAGGTTTTAGTTTTGTTCCAAACCCTATTTTTAAAACATCCAAAAGAACATGCTCTAAGTCACTTAATTGGTTCTTTATCTTGGACTTTTAATTTCATTCGTCCATGAACTTGAAAATGTTTCATTTTTATTTCTTAACTTTAAAATTTGTTATAAAATGGTCTTGAGCCCATGTTTGAGCAATATTTGAAGTTAACTAACACTTGAGATTCATACACATTAATAGAGGCAACAAATGAAAAATAATTGTTAAATCACTTTATTTTCACATAATTTAGTTTGAAACAACTCACGTGGTAGATGAAAATATTTTAAATATTGTTAAAATTTGGACTTGGGACTGTTTTAAACCAAAATTTCAAACTAAGAGAATAAAATGAAATATTTCCAAGTTAAAAGACCAAATGAAGAGACTAATAGAGTGATTTAATCTTAACCTTTTTCTTTCCCTTTCCATTTGCTACCTTTGTAATGTGCCTAAATATTACTTCCTCAGATGGAAATAGCCTAAATATGATCTGAATTTGAATGAAGGACCATTTAATGACCTTTTTAAAATTTGAAGAACGAAAATAATAATTTTTTTTAAAAAAAATTGAAAAACCAGATAGAGATAACCGTCCAAATAAAATCTCTAATACATTATATGCTTTTAACTTTTCATGTGGTGCCAAATACAAAGGTTTTTCTTTTGAGCAAAATTGCTAATACATCTTCAGGTTTGGGAAACTTACTATTTGTACTTTTCAAATCACACAATAGACAGATTAATATTTATTTTTTCATGGAATTAATAAGAACAAAATCGAGTAATTGATAATATTAACTAAACTAACATAAAGACGTAATAGTAATATTCAAAAACTTTAGAAGAGAATTTGGCTGATTTTTTTAATATTATTATTATGTAAATATGGAAAACTTCCCCTTAGAAAATGTTATTTATTTTTGGGAATTTTATTACTTTCCTTACAATATTGCAATTTGGCAGAGACTTGAGCATCAATGATCTTGGTGGACGGATTCCAGCATCTTTAGCAAAATTGAAACAGCTTTCGTATATGTAAGTTAGGATTTCTAGCCTTTCATTTTAATCACCTAATATTTGTTCAACTACTAGGAAAGATTTACATTGTATATGTGTAAGTTAGGATTTCTAGCCTTTCATTTTAATCACCTAATATTTGTTCAACTACTAGGAAAGATTTACATTGTATATGTGTAACACGAAATAATAGTACTTCCTCCGTTCTTACTCAAATTATTCACTTTAAAAAATGTACAACTTATTATATAAGTTTTGAGGTACAACATCGAAAATGAATAATTTGACACTATATTATTCACTTATATCATTACTTTATAAGTAATGGTTAATTGAGAACCACACATTATTATATTAGTAAGAGCATATAATGTAAACAAATCCAAAGTGACTCTTTAAATGAGACAAATTTTTTTTTTTTAAAGTGAACTTTTCAAGTCGAATGGAGGGAGTATATATATGATGAAGAAAATTACAGTCACATCAACAAAATTTATATTAACTTCCAATGAGAATACACAAAATTTACATCTTACCCCTCATCTTGAGGGGGAAGGTTGAGGCGGTGGTAAGATATGTGCCCTATAATTTTGAAATCATGTGTTCGAACAAGGAAAAACAAAACAAAAAAGCAAAATTACAATAGTAATTAGTAATATTCGCTGGTGATCTTTATATGTAATTCTCATGGCATAATTGACAGTGATTTGTCATTTAACAACTTGAGAGGAGCTATACCACCCTTCAATGGCGACAACAAAGAACTGAACACATTGTAAGATGGGATTTGAGTTCAATTCTTTTCATTCGATCGCCATTGTCGTCCAAAATTAATTAATTAATTGAATTTTGCAGAGTGTTGAATAGTAACAAACTTTCTGGATTGATTCCCAGATCTTTGGTGAATTTGAAAAAGCTTTCATACCTGTAAGTATTTCATTTGTACATCATGAATTAATCAGTTTTTGAGAATGTAAAAATCGCGAAATATATATTCTCCATTTAATCAACGCATGTTTCTGGTGACTTAAAGGGGACAACTGCTAACGCGAAAAATATAAAGGAATAAAATTGTTTCATCTGCGGGGTTAATTCCCCCTTTTTTTAGGACTTTTGTAGCTATGTATTCACATGTATAGGACGTATCAGTATTTTTGTAATTGTATATCTAAGGTAAAGCTGATCATGGAATTTTTAGGCATTTTGCCTTTCCATTTTTAGTAAAAAAAATTCTCATGCCTCCAGCCACTTAATCGACAGTTAAAAAAATAATAATAATAATAATAATCAAATTAAATAAAGAGCAATGATAGACATCTCAAATTTTCATTACAACTTTTGTATATCAACTCATGTGGCATGTATTCATTGGTTACATTTTTATGAAATAATTATTATTAATATCGAGTAATGAATGAATACAATATGAGTTGCTATATATATATGCAAAAGTTGTGATGTCTATCATTACTCTAAAATAAAATTGTCACATAGCCAGAGTGTCAAAACTGCAAATTTTCCTTTTTGACAATGAAAAAGAAGAAGGTGGGAATGCCTATAATAATTTTCTTAATTGCTTGGATTATAATTGACATGGTCTTATGTATAATAATGGACAGTGATCTGTGCAATAACAACTTGGAAGGACCTCTACCGCCTTTCAGCAGCCAGAACCAGAATTTCAAGACATTGTAAGTTGGAACTTTTTACATAGACTATAATTTTATGCTATAAGTTAATTAAGTTAATTACTATAATTGTGCAAATACATATATAGATCAAGGAATGAACTAACTTTTGAATTAATGTGGGGACATTGCAACACAAAGATTAATGGAAATCGTTAACCTAATTAATTAAAGAGAAAAGGTTAGAATAAATTAAACAAATACATTTTACGGCACTAAAAATATGATAAACGAAGACAATTTAAAAAAAATAATATATATATATATATTAACGGAAAAATTGACAAAAACATTTACTGGTTCAATCAGTGTAACCTACATTCACAGTTAGATTAGATGAAGGGTCAAATTTTACTAATAAATGTGGAGATATGGGTAAAGAAACGTTCCAAATAAATGCAAGTCAGTGCAAATAAATAATGATGAGTTAGTTTCCGGTAAAACTGGTTTATATATATAATTACTGTTTACGTGAACAATATACATTTTTTTTTTCACTTATATTTTATATACAAAAATAAACAAACTTGTACTTGTGGATTTTACCAATGATATTGTTCACAAGTATTAGTAATACTCTTTTGAAATATCACTTTGTATAAAATAAAGTAAGAAAACTTATACATGTGAATAGTAAGGGTGGTACTATTCACAAAGTATGACTAATACTCTTTTTCAATATCACTTCATAAAGGAAAAAAAATTAAGTAAAAGAAAAAAAAAAAAAAAAACTACTACTCCTTAAAGAGTGGCATTGTCACTCTTGAATATTACAAGTGCAACTCTTCAAAAATAGCACTTAATCTCATGAACTAGCACTATAAGAAATCAATAAACCCAAAAAAAAAAAAAACTAATTAGGAGCAGCATGAATTCTCGTGAAATATACAAATGCAAATCTTCAAGAATAGCATTTGTATTTTTAAGAAGTAGCCCTAAGAAATTAATCAAATAAAAAAACAAAATGAAACTTCTACTCTTTCAACAACAAAGACAACAAAGTGATACATGAAATTCTTTTGAAGGAGTAAAAATTAGCTCTTGAAGGAGCTAACTATTATTTATTTAATAACAAAGTGATATCAGAACTTCTATTGAAGGAGTATCAATTAGTTCTAACTATTACCTTTTCAATATCAAAGTGATACCTGAAATTCTATTGAAGGAGTAGCAGTCATTCAACAATAAATTGATACCCAAAGTTTTCTTGAAAGAGTAACTCTTAAATGATTCAATGACCTTGTAACTGAATTACTATATGATGTGACGTAAAAAGTCCGGATCTGGATGCTTCGGTTGGCTGATGAAGATCCTGAAGGCTTAGCTCGGATCTGGGAAGCTGTGGCTCAGATAGGTGATGATGGGGGTCGAATTGTTGATGCTATAGCTAGGATTGACTGTCTTTTCGATAAATCTGACAATGATAATAAGAAACAAGAAATTAACAAGCGGGGTTATCCCCCCTGTTCCACTCCAACGCTCAAGTTAGTAAAGTATAGGAATAAATTGTATTGACCAAGGGTTTAAGCTTGTAAGAAGTTGCGTAAGGAATTGCCTCCTCATTTATGGTGACTTGAATGCCTTCATTTTCTCTTGCTGGTGTTATGGTCCGGCCTTAAATGCCTTTGTAACTCCTTTGCTATTTATGGCTCGGGTAAGGCTCTCTCACGTGATGGCTCCTTTGTATTTATTGCCGAGAGTAACTCCTGCATAAAATCAGTCTCGGATTCTAGCCCCTTAATATCGCCTAGCTATCATGTTATTGTTACTGTTATTCCGACCTAAGCTTCCTAAGCTCAGCTAACTTACTAGTTTACCGACATAAGCTATATCTCTGGCTCAGCTTGACTAATTAAGCTTCTGGCCGACCTAAGCCCGTTTTTGGGCTTTTTATGCTTAAGCTCTCTTTGTCTTTATTAGGCTAGACCCAATGACTTTTAGCTATTTTTATGCACACCACTATAAAATATGTATAAATGTATACTCTGATCCAAAATAAATGACTTTAAAGAGTTTATCAAATCCATCAAGGGTTCCATTTAAATGATAAGAAAATCTCTAACAATTGTATCTTTTTACAAGTAGGAGTTTTTGAAGTTGTAATTCAATATTTTTGCGAAACCAGTAACTACTACTCCTTCAATAGAATATCGGGTCTCATTTAATTTGTTGTGCAACATGTAGCGGGTAAAGCTAACTCTTATTCCTTCAAGACAATTTCAGGTATCACTTTCCTGTTGAAGGAGTCACCGTTAAAGTTAACTACTACTTCTTCAATATAGCATAATTCAGGGATCATTTTGTTGTTGAAAGAGTAGCAATTATTATGTCAAGAGCTAATTGCTAACCCTTAAATATTATGTCAGGTATCACTTTGCACTAGAAGAAATAGAAATTTCGTTTTGTTTTTTCTCTTTTTTTTGTTGCTTTTTTGACTTTACTAATTTATTGCTGCTAGATGTTTTTGAAGGATAGCATTTGTACTTTTCATGAGTAAAGGAGTAGCCCTTTTTTATTTCTTTCCTTTTTTAAATTCTTAGTGCTAGTTCATAAGAAAAGTGTTACTCTTGAAAAGTAGCCACTAAGAAATTAATAAAGAAATATTTTTTGAACTACTACTCCTTAAGAGTATAAGTGCTACTCCTGAAAAGTAGCATTGGTAATTTTCAAGAGTTGCACTGCTATTCCTTAAGTGTAGCGGTTTTGTTTTTTTTTTTATTTATATAAAGTTATATTGAAGAGAGCATTACTGATACTTTGTAAACATCCTCACTGGTATTGTTCACAAGTATCAGTTTGTTTGTTTTTGTGTATCAAATTTTAAAAAAATTAATAAAAAAAGAATGTACTGTTCACGTGAACAATAGTTGTTTATATAAACTGATTTTACAAGTGACTCTTGTATGATTGAATTATATATATATATATATATAAAAGATATATTCCATATGATCTACAATAAATAACGTTTAAGAGTTTTTTTAGATTGATTAAGGAATTCGTTTATATGATAAGAAAATTTTAAACTATTGTAATGTATTACTACTAGAAGTTTTTAAATTGTAATTCAATTAATACTCAATTAAACTGAACGTATATAGTAATAGAGTATTTGAGATGTGTAAATTAATTATCCATAATTTTGAAATTGCGCGCAGATTGTTGTGTATAAACAGGTTAAATGGATCCATTCCCAAAGGATTTGGGGAACTTTCATCACTTCAATCTCTGTGAGTGTAAATTTGCAAATTAACCTTTAATTATGACGTCATTAATTATATCATACATTAATTTAGAAATTTATTTCTCTGGTATATGCTTCCAGGTATCTACACGGTAACGAACTAAATGGAACTATTCCTTATGAGTTGTGGAACATCAAAAGCCTTGAAGATTTGTATGGCCAATGACCTTGATCAACTTTTAATTATTTGTTATTTTGCTCTTTCTTATAGTAATTAATATTATATTGTCTACAGGCTACTGTTTGAAAATGAAGAACTAGAAGGTCAGCTTCCAGAACAGTTGGGAAACCTTATAAATCTCACAATGTTGTAAGTCCATAAATATTAATATAATATAATGAATGAATTAATATTGATCATAATCTTATAAATGAAAAATGCCTTCCAATAGATGTAATACTTTAGCTGATAAACTCATAACTCAACACCTAAAAATCATAGGTGTGTTTCAAAACACATGATACTTATTGTTTTAATATACAAAGTGATACTTTATAGACTAAACTCAAATTTTCATTACCTAAAAATAGTACACAATATACTTAGCACTTTTTAAAAAATTCTTAAAATTTTTATCCTTGCAACCCACAAAATTCAAAACCATGACCTCAAAATTATAACACATTCCCATTAACCACCACTCAACCATCCTTCGATATTTCAACACCTAAATTTAAAACACGCGATTATTCAGATGTTAAATTTGATATGCATGCCGTTAAACCAATAGATATAAAACAGGTTGAATATAAGTTTTTATTGATCTTTAAATGGAAATGTTTCTTTATCATCTCAGATCACTAAGGAACAACAATTTGTCTGGCGAGTTGCCGAAGAGCATTCGAGAACTCAAAAATTTGGTGATGCTGTAAGTGTTTCTCTATTTCGTCTTCTTTTGTTTCCCTCCATAATTATAAAAAACAAAATAATATGTGTACATATAGATGGATGTAATAGAATCTCTGGTTATACCAATAAACTTGTCATATCTTATTTTTCCAATTAGGAGCAAATTAAACATGTCATTCATTCATAATTCTACAAACATTTGAATGATAAATGCTCTTAGTGAACATAATAAAATGAGGACTCAGAATTTGATCAAAGTTAGTAAAGAAATTCAATTCTTCTTATTATTATTATTTCTTCCGAGTCTAGTTTGAAAAATGTACAATTTATATGAATTGTAAAATGCAACACTCAAAATAAGTAAGTAATTTGACACTATATTTTTACTTTCTGAGTAAAATTTAATTAAGGACCACAAATTAGTATATTTATTAGAGTATGTAATTTAAACAAATAGAAATTTAATTTTTTTTTATTAGGGTAATTTTTTGAAAATTGTAACATGATTTTTTATATGGAATTGAAAGATGGACTATTATTTTTCTCCCTTTTTTGTTAGGCTTTTCACCTGCTTTCCTTCCAACTATATATAACTATAAAATTCTATATGTATAGTGAAATAAAATGTGTTTTGGTAGATATATTGAGGGGACCAATATCAATGGGACGATACCGGAAGTCATAGGCGGCGGACTGCCAAAGCTGGAAGAACTGTACGCAGCCATATATAAATATATTAAATTGATCAATATTCTTAATTGGCTTACGAGTGTTATTTATATGGAAATTGATGTTTAAACTACGTACAGGTGGTTGGCAGGGAACAGTTTTAAAGGACCTTTACCAAAAGCATTCTCATCAGAAAACCTGACTACCTTGTAATGAAATGTACTTAACTAGTAGTAATGTGCATTTACATTTACAGTACTGATTATTAATTAATTGTTTTTATTTTGTGACACAGATATATAAGTGACATCTTGGCAGACGAAAATGGTGGCTATCCATTTCCAGATCTTGGAAATTTAACTAAGTTGGAGGAATTGTAATGTTTAATTAATTTTTATTGAAATAAAATTGTTCATCTTCTTATAATTTGGTTATTATATTCCTAATAATTTCGCCGCTCTAATTAGGACCCTGAGGAACTGTTCGCTGGTTGGTCCAATTCCTCCTCAAATTTGGAAACTGCCACACCTATCATATTTGTAACTACTCCCTCCCTTCATAAAATTGTTTTGTTACCTCCGTTGCTAAATAAATGGCCATTATAGAAAAATCATACAATTAAGGAGATGAGTGAATTTCTTCTTTTATCACATTTTATGTTTTTTTTGTTTAGCTAAATTATAGGGATGTGTGTAATGTATGTTCATTTAAAATGACCTTGTCATTAAATGAGCAATTAACTAAGGGGTAGTATTAAAATTTTTTAAATTTTTTGTATCGAAATGTGTAAAAGAACACTTATTTAGAAACAAAAAAATTTTCTATAATGATTACTTATTTAGGAATGGAGAGAGTATTAAGGAAATCAGTTTCACCTTTTTTGTGTGCAATTAATAAAAATGAATGTTGTGTATATGTATAGGGATTTGAGCTTCAACAAGCTGGCAGGAGAATTACCGTCAGGTTTGCATCCACAATTACAAAGCTCGCTCGAATCAATGTAAGCGACACTGAATTCTTTAATTTCTTGGAATTAATTAATTATAATCTCACTCTGATTTGTGTTGCTAATCAACATTCAAATTTTGGGCTCCCTTTATACCAACTTTAAACTCGTTTTTATCAAAGTGTTTTTCAAGAATATTTTAAAAGAAAGTTTGTAATGTTTTTCAAGAACTATTTGGATAAGTATTTTATAAAAACGTTTTTCAATTATCCCTTCGCTCCACCAAAAGATTCTAGTTTGAAAATTGTACAACACCGAAAATAATTAATTTGACACTATATGTTTCACTTAGATATTTATTTTTTAAGGGTCGCCTGTTTGATTATAGTCTTATTACCTAAAATTATTTGACTATGACATAAAGACTTTTACTACATATGTTTAATAATGAAAATTCAAGCTTCTTATCTGATTAAGAATCGCTTATTTCCTTTAAATAGTCAAAGTTAACTTATTTCTTATCACTTAATACTCTATCGAATAATTTTTTTGAATAATTTGATTTTTTTTTTATGAAACTATCCATTTCATTTTGTTCATATAGATGTAACTATAAATAATTCAATTTGAACAAATTATTATTTAATTTTTTTTATTTAGCACACTACATATTTTAATTTTCCTTTCATTTTATTCATATTTATTTAACTATAAATAACTCTATTTGAATAAATAATTGTTTAAAATTTGCATTCCAAACATTTTTTTATATCATAATGTCTTTAAATAAAATTTAATTAGTCAATTTTTTATTATACTTTTATACTAAAAAATTATTAGTGAGTTATATATTTTACATGTTTTTATAATAAAAAAGTTCAAAAACATATTTATATATTTTATATTAATTATATATTTCGTTTTATTGTAAAATTAACATTTGTTTTGTATGTACTTATTAAAAATTAATGTAAGGGGAAAGTTATACATTTTTAATATTTCATCATTCAAATGAGTTTATTATTCAAACAAGAATAAGTTATTAAGTATTATGATTCAAATGTGAAAAATGAATTTTCAGCATTCAAATATAAACCACTTAATTAATTTAGCATTATGCTTTCAGAATTAAACGCTCGAATATAAACATTAATTTTTATCATATGAGCCCTTAGTAAAGGTTAATTATGAAACACACATTATTATTAGAATTTACCTTTTTAGATGGAGTTCACTCTATAGAGTTCAAAATTTTCCAATTTTGAACTCGTCTATAGGAAGAAAAAAAAAAAAAGAATGGGTGTGAACGACTTTTTTTTTTTTTTGTTTCATTTATCGTACGCTTACTAATTTAATTGTGTGGTTCACAATTAAATTACCTTTGGAAAATAAGGACATAAGTGAAAAAAAAGTATCAAATTACTAAAACTTGATTGTAACGATCAAATGCAAGTAGTGGTTGGGGTTTTAAGGGGTTACACTGTGTCCTTTTTATTGAAATATTTTAAAGTTCCCACAAATTTCAATTCTCGAATCTCTTCGAGCCGAGAGTCTGCATCAATGATGTTATTACCAGAGCAATAATTCACCATCAATAATAAATTTGTATATAAACACATGCAATTTTGTTTCTTACTCAAAACTATTTGAAAATTTACTTTGACAATAACATTAGCTATATATATATATATGTATATATATATATATATAGAATATTAGCTTAAACTATAAACAAAACAACGAATTGAAGCGAAAGTTAATTTAATTAGGCCAAGTTAGTACCTATAACATGCAATTGTAAAAACTAATATGAACAAATTATCATGTAATTGACTAAAGTTCAAGTGACAAAATTCAAAATATGGACAATACCTTACCAAAATATTTATCAATGTGAATTCTCTAAATAATAAGAGTGTGGAGCATCCCTGTTTGTAGGGATGATCCATCTTTACAATCCAAAAACCTAAAGGAACAAGGTTAATGGTAAGTGGGAATTATGGCCACTTACAAGACAAGTGGTGGACGAAATTCCTCTTCAAAAACATAAGGAAAAGGAATTTAAAAACCTATTAAAAATATTAAAGGGAAATCTACATATTCCTTCCTCTTTTTTACCATGTTTTGAAGGACATGTTTTAATAGTTTTGAATATTAGACTAATTTTTCATAATTTTCAGTACATCTTTTTACCTTTCAATTACACATTTTATATTTTCAAAATATTTCTCAGATTGAGAATTTATTTTCCATCAAAAGAACAGGAAAAAACATGCAAGAACCTTATAAGAAAAATCCCAATACAAAAATAAGTATATGAAAAACAAGGAAGGACAAGGGATTTGCAAACCCTAGCCGCTTCCACTTGTGTGTTTTCCTTCATTTTTTGTGAATCTACTAGATTCTTTTGGAGTGTTTTAAATCTTTCTGAACAAACGAACTCAAGAACAATTTTTGTAATTTAAGAGAATTAATGGACTTCAAGATTTATTACAATATTCAAGAACCTTAGAAGGGATGACCTTATCAATCACTCTATTTATTATTGTAAGTTATTTTAGATTTAAAAAAGGAATAATTTTTTCCTCAAGTGTAGATTGTAGAGAGCAAGATAGCCATTTAGTCGTTGTGGTTGGAAGCTCAATCATGGTTTATTTGTATGCTTCTTTGAAAGATTGTTTGCCATAATATGTAATAAAATTCTCATGGAATAACAAAGGCTGATCCATATTATATAATCTCAATGATGCATTATTTATATATATATATATATATTTTTTGTACTTTCAGATATTTAAGGGGCAACAAACTGAGTGGCACACTACCAGGATGGGTTTTGTCTTCCCCACAACTAACAAATGTGTAAGAACTTGTGATTTAAATTAATTAGTTTCAGTGTGCAAATTAACTATCACTGTTATTAATTAGTAAATTTTTTTAAAAAATGAAGAATCATTATTATTATAAGTAGAGCTGAAAATATTATTCAGATTAATTAATTATAGCACACAAATCAAATAGTTATTCAAAATTTTGCAGCGATGTTTCAGATAATCTTTTCACAAATAACGCAACAATTCCCATTGGTACAATACCTCAGGACAGGTGAGGGAAATTATTTGCTTTTCTATTGGTTCAAATGAAAATTTATGTCGGGCAATAATTGTCTCCTTATCAAACTATGAATTTCATGATAATATTGGATTTTATAGCACTCATTAATTAATATTGAGTAATCATTCACCTTACCTCTCCGACGTGAACAGAAATTTGTTTGCATGCTGCTCCAATTCAAGTGATGTGTAAGTTTTGGCAAATTCCATTCTTGAAATTAAACCTTTTCTCTTCTTCGATCTATTAATAATTCGTTTCATACAGGAAGCCAAAATGGCTGGACAGAGATTATCGTTGTGCTATTGACAATGCAACAAGTAAGTACTCCCTCGATCACTTGTATGCGTACAGAATTTCTCTCCATTTTATTAAAAAAGTCAAGTTTCTTTATGTGTGCAGACGAGCACTTGTATATAAACTGTGGTGGAAACGAAACAAGCATTGATGGCAAGACTTATGAAGCTGATTTGAATCCAAGGACTTCAACCTTTTTCCTCAGCAATAATTCAGCTTGGGGTTATAGTAGTGTGGGAGTGTTTGAGAATGCAGAGGTTAACAAATATATTTTGAATCATACATGCAACCTGGCCATGGCGGATGCAGCTTTGTACATGCAAGCACGTGTGGCTCCGATTTCTTTGAAGTATTATGGATTTTGTTTAAGAAATGACAATTACAGTGTCACACTTCACTTCGCGGAGATCGGTGGGGATGCAGCGGATCAAGGAGATTGGGGTGTAAGTGGCCGAAGAAGAAGACTTTTCAATGTTGATATTCAGGTAATTAATTAATCAAAAAGGAAACATATTCATTCATTCACTCACATAACACAACACAACACAACACGCCATTCTATTACAAGAGTCATATTTTAATACATTTACTAATAAACTAGTATTGTGTTGTCTGTATATATATAAAACCGACCCACACTTACAAAGTAAAGAAATAAGGGGAGAAAATTGCGTTTTTTATATATTATATAGAAAGTTGTCCCTTGTCCCTGAACAAGACTCTGTTTTGTAGTTTGACTAATAATTATCTACGAATGCAGGGAGAGAAGGTATGGCAAAATTTGGACATAGAAAAAGAGGCTGGTGGTCGGTTCCAAAGCAAAGAAAAGAGTCAAATTGCAGTTGTGACTCATAATCGGCTGGAGATTCACTTGTATTGGTCTGGCAAGGGCTCAATGTATAATCCAAAGTATTATGGTCCACTCATATCTGCTATTACTGTCTCTGCTGGTATATATATTATCTATATTTTTAATGTTTTACTGTACATTATTAATATATATTTGTGATAAATTACATATTTTTGTTTGTGGAATCAGTTCCTAAAAATTCCACTACAAGAAAAAATACCAAACTTTCTCCTTTGGGTATTGGAGCTATTGCTGGATCTTCATTCATATTTGTGGGAGTCATCATTGTTTTGTTTTGGATGTTGGGATGGTTTGGTGGCAAGAAACCAAACAAAGATGGTAAGTCTACCACTACTAAATTATATTCAATAAACCTTTTCTTTTGTTAAACGTGGAAGAATTTACTCTATATTTTCACTGTAAATATATATAATAAATCTCTGTTTTCTGACATGATTATATACTGTATGTGTTGACAAATGAATGTTGGAGGTGTGGAGTTGTATCCAGGAGGTGTTTACAACTTTCAACAAATAAAGGAAGCCACCAACAATTTTGACATTACCAAAAAGATTGGTGAAACTGGATCTGTCTTTAAGGTTTGTTGATTTGTTTCACTTGTATATTTTCAAGGGGGGGAAAAAAAAAGAAGCTTTTTTCTTGATTCATTTTATTATTATTGATTTCTTAATTGGGTTGTTGTCTTTCTAGATGATTTCACTATTGGAAAAGGTTTTATTTTCGCTGTTTCAAAACAGTTTCGAAATGGTCATAACTCAAAATTTGATGATATTTGAGTTATTTTTTTACTAGCATATGAAATTCACATACATTAAATGAAAAAGGTAAATGTACGTTAAATCACTTTATTCCGTCATAAACTTGATTCTAAACAAACCACGTGCTAATCAGAAATAATAGATTATGTGCTGTTGAAATTTCAGTTAGGGTAGATTTTAAATAAACACTACTACAAAAATGACTTTTAATGGCGGTTTTTGGCATTTTTGAACCGCCATCTATCCGGCAGCCGTAGAAAGTTTACGGACTTTCTACGGCGGTTTTGAAGATAACCGCCGTAGAAAGTACCAAATTTGTAAAAAAAAAATTTAATATTTCATTTTTTCTCTACTTTCAAAAAATATATATCAAAAACAGTAAGAACAACCTTAGAAAAGTTTTGATATATATGTATATATGTATATATTTCAACTTTATTCAAAATATATATATCAAAAACTTCCATGCTAATAAACCGAACAACCACCAAACTTCACAACATTTTTGCGTACATCCATCAAATTCTAATTAATTTAATCATTAACAGCAAGAACAATACAATAATCACCGATATAACACTAATCAAACCCGAATTTAATCATTCATCATCTCACCAAACCAAAATTTAACACTAATACTCAACCCTAGGCCAATCACAATAATCAATTAAGTAACAATAAAATTTGTAAAACTTAAATAAAGTTAAAACTATTCGATATTACCTTTTTTATGATTTGAAGCCCACAACAAGAACCGATTGTGGTGAAATTATGATGGGGGATTAACTCCAAGTGGTGGGTGATGGCCGATTAAGAAACCATCTTCGGAGTTGGGTGACGGCGGATCTTGTTATCAACGCTGCCGGAAGAACGGCTTAAATCAAGCCAGCAGCTGAAATTAAGAGATCAATGAAGTAATTTAACATTTTCTTTAGTAATCGTCTTTGAAAGTTTGAATATGCATGCTCCTTGCAGGGTGTACTGCCAGATGGTACAGAGGTAGCAGTAAAACAACTCTCTGTGAAATCAAAACAAGAAGCTCACCAAATCCTCACTGAAATTGGCATCATTTATGCACTCCAACACCCTAATCTTGAAAAGCCAATGGGCTGTTGTGTAAGAGAAAGACAAGTCCTTCTAGTCTACAAATACATGGAAAATCTCTCTCTTCAAGATGCATTGTTTGGTATGATCATCATTTTTTTCCTCTTAATTATTTAAATTTCTACTATTTTCTCTTATTTTTAATATGGAGTCGTTCAATCAAGTGACAATAAATACAGTGAAAAAACTTAGAAATTTCTCACAAAAAATGATGTGACAATTGTGTGGAGGAAGATCAATAGATACTAGTGGTCGCAACCACATAAATGGCACATCATTCTCCGAGTTTTTTTCGCAATCATTTTCCCATGAAATTACACATGATTAAGGTTGGTTTTCACTTCCAATATCAGGTACAGATGATGCTGTCAAATCAAAGCTAAGTTGGCGAATAAGGCTTAAGATTTGTCACGGCATAGCAAAGGGATTAGCCTTTCTTCACGAGGAATCAAAACTCGACGTGATACACGGTAACATTAAACCGGCAAACATACTCTTAGACAAAGATTTTAACGTCAAGATCTCAGGTTTCAAATACTCTGAGCTTCATGATACCCAGCTCAATAAACAAGATCCTACATATAGCAATGTACCAAGAGCAAAAGACACGTACGTACGAGAATTAATTATAATTTCTAATTAATTCTCGTACGTACGTGTCTTTTGCTCTTGGTACATTATTTCTAATTAATTTAGTGTTCTTTCTTCTTCTTCTTTTTCATGATACGTTGATCTTGCAGGGGACATATGGCGCCAGAATACATGCAAGGCCTCCCTTTAACCCCAAAAATTGATGTTTATAGCTTTGGACTCTTGATACTTGAAATCATTAGTGGAAAACCTAATATTATCTTGAAGGCAAAGGAAGATATCCTTCTTCTGAACACGGTGAGACATAATCTGAATTTCAACTCTTTCAAGTTATAAACACGTTGATCGCACATATTGTTGTCCTTGCAAAAATGATACCATCTTAATTACAAAAGTATCATGTTTTAAAATATAGCTGAGAATATTTGATTTTGGAAAATAGGATTTTACTATAAAAATATATAGTTGAGTAGTAATTAAAAAAAAATAATAATATATTAAATTTATTGTCGAAATCAAAAATAAAAATAATGAAAACGAATAGACCCTTAGTTGTTTTTAATTTGGTTTTGAAAAAAAATAAATTAATTGTTGAGTAAGATTTAGTAAGTGTATGATAGATATAAAGAAGTTTTGAATAAAAGTTTGAGGTAGTGAGACAGCCTTTCGGCTATAAGCGTTTGTGAGAAAAATAAGCCTTTAATTAGACTTGTTGAGAGAAGGGATGAGATAGTATAACTGAGGAACGAGAGACATTGTATGCTGACAGTGTTAATACATACATTATCGAAAACTCTTCTGTTCTTCAATTTCCATATTTAATGTTTCATTAATATTCCTTGATCCATTATTTGTTTTGTTTGTTCCGCTACATAATCTCTGTGTCCTATTAATCCAGGCTTACAAATGCTTGGAGAGCGGTAGTCTTGAAGGTTTGATTGATCAAAGCCTGTGTGAGCATAAAGACTACAAGTACAATGAAGTAATCTCAATACTAAATTTAGCAATGCAGTGTGTGAGTCCAAGCTTTGATCTGAGGCCAACAATGTCCGAAGTTGTCCAAATTCTTGAAGGAAAGAAGAAATTCAAAGGAAAACGTATCAATCCTTCACCATTGATGATTGAGCCTTCTAAATATTTGTCTGCATCTGGAACTGGAAGCACTTCTCAAGAAGCCCAAATACTACAAGAATCTGCTGATAATTAAACAAACTTTAATTTTGCGTAATCGGCCAGTACTTTTAATTATATGAAATAATAATAATAACGAGGCTAGCTAGCTAGGGTCGCCTCTAAATTAAAATAAACACTTTATTTGCTTCCTATCATCCTATGTCATGTATAACCTCTTATCTTGATCAATTTGATCGATCACATTATTGTATCATTAGAAGTTTCAAATAATTTTTAAGAACTCTCTATCAACACTAGTTTTCTTCTTTCCTGAAAAGAAAAAGAAAAAACAAATTGTTCTAAAACCTTGTGTTTTTTTTTTAAAATTTTTTTTTATAGCCGATTAAATGGTTGAGGGCATAAAGACCCTTTATAGAGTTTGGTGAGGGGGGGCGTAATGACCCTTACCTCAACATATAAAAGATGCAAATGCAAATGATAATTTAGCTCCAAACAAAAGAAAGAAAGAAAAGTTACAGATTATGAAATTTTAAATAGTCTAACTCTAGCACTAATTGTCTATCTAGCCTAGCGAGCACCTGGATCTCTCGAGGGAGATTCAAGGATCCGTATGTTACAGTTTTCCTGATTATGCTGCCGAGTCACGCAAGTGTGTCCGTCACTGAGTTAGCCTCTCTATAGATGTGTCTAAAGTATGGGCTCAAAGAAAATAAAAGTGAGTGAATGAAGGCAAATTTACATTCGGTATTCAATTAATAGAGTAATTAAAGTAAATATTATAATACATATATTTAATAAATTAAGAAATATATATATATAATAATAATTTATGGGACCCCCAGAAAATTAAGGGCCCTGCACAGTGGCTCATCCGAGACACCCATAGGGCAGGCCCTGATCTAGGGAGGGTGTACCTGTACCCCTTATTGATTGACTATAAGGAAGTTAGGTCGGAGAGTTACCTCCACTATCCACTTTCATATATATATATATATATATATATATATATATATATAATTTTAAAAGCAAAGCAGGTCCAAAACGGCTACTTCTTCAGTAGTCTAGCTCAATTGTTTCATCCAAATGTGTATGGTATGGATTGACTTCTATGGATTCTCCAGGGTACGGATTACCTAGTACTTTTTCATGAGTAAATTATTCAATGCATCTGATGCACCACGTAAAATATTACAGCTATATAATAAAGAGCAAAGAGTATTACTTTGGGGGAAAGTGATGTACATATAGGGTTCCATGAATCAAAATAATATAAAGTTGAATTAATAATTTATGGGTGAATTGAAAATTTGGTCACCTTATTTTGCAAATGTTCACGGTTTAGTCACCTTACTTTTTTAATTGTTTTCGAAGTCATTATACTTTCATTTTCGCATTTTTTTGGGTCACTCTGTTAAATGACTCTGTTATGTCACTAACGGACCAATTTTGTTAGGGGTATTTTCGTCAAAACTAAAAACTTGTTATTTTTTAGGCAATTTTTTTCCACCTAATCTCCTCCTCTCTAATCTTTAGTCGCCGCACCCCATCCTCCCTCTAATTTTCTCTCCCTCCTTCAATTGCCTGACTCAGTTAGTTTAAGAGCAGGATTTTCAATGGGTTCGAACAAACCAATGATTGCAGGATGAATATTGAGAATGGGTTCTCGGAGGAAGCAGAACGAAGAAAAGTTTCTTGGTGTCGGTAACTATGGCGCCTACACAGAAATTCTAGTTCTTCGACTCTGGTGGGTTTAGATTTTAGAATCTGATGAAAAGAAAATATTCTGTGTTAATCCATCCTGCTTTGAAGCAATTAATGTCAGTAGCTCTTGTGATAGGTTCTTTTTTCGGCTGGAAAATAGTTCTGCAAAACTTCAGATCTAGGATTTTTTTTTTTTTTTTCTGTTTTCTACTCAAGAACATTTCTTTAAAAATCCAAACTTGGGAATTTTTTAAATCTTTTTTTCGGCTGAATAATGTTTCTTTAAAACTCCAAGCCTATGAATTTTTAGTTTCTTGAAATTTTCTTTTTAATCGAACAACTATGTTTTAAAGGATTTCGTGAAACGCTCACTCTGAACCTATTTCAAATGGATGGGTGACAAAAATGTTAGGGTGATGAGCATAACCATGCCCGGGGTTTCCAAATGTTAGTGAATATGTACTTCTTGGGAATTTTTATTTTTATTTTTCTTTTTTATGACCTTTCTCCACATAATAATAATAATAATACAAATTAAAAATATCTATATTCATTAAGTAATAACATGAGATCAGTGATAGAATGTTTTCATTCAACTTTCTCTAATCCTCACACTTTATTTCATTCATTCTCTCCTCTTCCTATGCTTAGGGTTTAGGTTGTTATCTATTTTTAATATCCCAATTTTGAAAAGTCTTATTTGTATTCAGTGGTCCAAAAAAGTTGAATTAAGCCAGCATTTTAATTGCTTCTAACTAATATGTGAGTTATTTTAGTAGTGATGGCCGCTAGTTATTGAAGGGGGTATATATATATATATTTATTTATTTATTTATTTATTGTAGGTGGAAAATATTGATACATACTTTAAAAAAAATGAAATATCCATATTTTTAGTAATAAAATAAAATAAAAAGAAAGCAATTGTGGGGGCCATGCACTTGCCATTTTCCACTAAACTCTGACTCTGTATTTTAGGTCAATAGTGAACATCGTGATTTAAGTACTTTTAATTAAAGGGATGTTCTTTTCACTTGTTTAAAATTAAGTTTTAAAAAATATGCTTTCAGACACATTAAAAAAAACAATTTACTCAAAAACATGTATAGAAACAATGTTTTCAAACTATGGGTCTATTTCAACCACCTCCGGTTGCCGCCACCTCTGGTAAACGCCGCCGATGGCCGCCCGCCGCCCACATCCAGCTACTATCGCCAGCAACCACATCTGGCCAGCATTGCTGCCGCCCACATCGGCCCATCGCCAACTCTGGAAAGAGTCCGGCATCGATAGTGGCAGTCGGAGGTGGTTGTCGCTGGCGGGGGTGGTGGCCGGAGATACATGGTGGCGGCGGTGGTCGGATGTGGGTGGTTGGCGATGGTAGCGGTTGGAGGTGGTTGTCAGCAACGGTGGTGGCAACGGTGGTCGTATGTGGGCGGCCAGAGGTGGTGGTAGCGGCAGGTAGAGGTGGTGGACGGTTGCGGGCGAAGGTGGCGGTTGCTACCGGCGTTGGTTTTAGAGGACAAATAGGTTTCATGTTTTGAAAAACAAGGTTTAAAACTTTTTTACAAAACAAGGTTTTGGTTTTGTTCCAAACCTATTTTTAAAACATCCAAAAGAACATGCTCTAAGTCATTTAATTGGTTCTTTAACTTGGACTTTTATTTTCATTTGTCCAGCAATATTTGAAGTTAACTAACACTTGATTCATAAACATTAATAGAGGCAACAAATAAAAAATAATTGTTAAATCACTTTATTCAGACATAATTTAGTTTGAAACAACTCACGTGGTAGATGAAAATATTTTAAATATTGTTAAAATTTGGACTTGGGACTGTTTAAACAAAAATTTCAAATTAAGATAATAAAATGAAACGTTTTCAAGTTAAAAGACCAAATGAAGAGACTAATAGAGTGATTTAATCGTAACCTTTTTCTTTCCCTTTCCATTTGCTACCTTTGTAATGTACCTAAATATTACTTCCTCAGATGGAAATAGCCTAAATATGATCTGAATTTGAATGAAGGACCATTTAATGAGCTTTTTAAAATTTGAAGAACGAAAATAATAATTTAAAAAAAAAATTGAAAAACCAGATAGAGATGACCGTCCAAGTAAAATCTCTGATACATTATATGCTTTTAACTTTTCATGTGGTGCCAAATACAAAGGTGTTTCTTTGGGTTTTTTTCCCCAATATTTATATTGGGGCCAAAAATTGCCAAAATAGACAAATTTTTTTTTCATTCCCAAAATATAAAAAAATGAAGTTGGGAGATTCGTTTTCATTGAAAACGAATCTCCCAACTTCGTTTCCTTCAAGAATAACAAAAAAAAAAAAAAAAAATCTTAAAGAAAGAATCCTCTTTTTTTTATTTATTAATTTCAGATTAATTTTTTCCTTTTTTGTTTTTTTATTAATTTCATTAATTCAAAAGAACCCCCGTAATTCATTTTTGAGTTATTATGAAAAAAAGACAAAATATAATTATATAACTGAAATTTTAATTTGTAATTAATAAAATTTTAGATGAAGTAATTTACGGCATTTTTTGAAATGGTGGTCAATTACCTTTGTCTTCTTTATTTTCTCCATTTTCTATATTATAGCGCCTGCCTAATTCCACTAGTATTCCCTTTGCAAGCTCATTTAAACTAAAAACAATTAAAAATGGAAAATCAATATCGGTCTAACGTTATTTCGTTTTGAGAGAAATGAATTTATGAGTTTTGTTTTTAACGGAATTAATTATTTTTAAAACATAAATGCGTGACTAAGGCATGGCAATCATGAGACTTCAAACCAACCAGTTTTAAATCTTTCAATGAAACAAGTCTGCTTACATTTGAAGAATATCCGGATGGAACTTTGATGCTACGTAAACTTGAACACAGTTGTTTTTTCTCTTTTCTGGACAAAGTGTGACAGGCAGGGGGTAGATATGTGCGTTGTCCTCGAGCTACCGGTGCAAAATTTGCTCTTATGTTCATATCAACCATATCAAGTCTCGCGTTATAACCATCCTTAGTTTTACCAGGGATGTTCAAGAGCGTACCTAACAGGCTTTCACAAATATTTTTCTCAATATGCATAACGTCGAGACAATGTCTGACATCCAAGTTCTCCCAGTATGAAAGTTCAAAGAATATGGATTTTTTCTTCCAACAACCTGTATCATAATTGCCGGACTCCGAAGTTTTACCAAACTCCACATTAATGTCCTTCACACGAGCTTTCACCTCTGGCCCGCTCAAGGGTTCTGGAGCTTTTCTGAACTCTTGGAATCCATTGAATGCTCTTTTCATACGGCGATACGGATGAGTCTCGAGAAGAAATATGCGATGCCCAAGGTATACTGTCTTCCTCCCATGTGCAAGCTAACAAAAATCTGTACTCTCCTCACATATTGGACATGCTTTATGCCCTTTAACAGAGTACCCAGACAAGTTTCCATAAGCAGGAAAATCATTAATGGTACAGAACAACATGGCACGTAATGTGAACATTTCTTTATGGTAGGCATCAAACACAGGTGCGCCTTCATCCCATAACTTTTTCAAGTCTTCAATAAGAGGAGCAAGATACACATCGATGTCATTTCCTGGTTGTCGTGGGCCTGAAATCATTAGAGACATAAGTATGTACTTGCGCTTCATACACAAGTAAGGCGGCAAATTGTAAATAACCAACATCACCGGCCATGAGTTATGTGTGCTACTCAGACTGCCAAACGGGTTCATTCCATCAGTACACAGACCAAGCCTCAAATTTCTGGCTTCTCCCCCAAAAGAAGGATACATTGAATCAATCTTTTTCTACTGATCTGAGTCTGATGTATGCATTATCACCTTGTCATCATCACTGGGAATACACCGATCTGAATGCCATGTCATTAGTTTTGCATCTTTTTCATTAGCGAACAACCGTTTAAATCTCGGTATTATAGGAAGATACCACAGAACCTTAGCCGGCGACCCCTTCTTTTATGCATCAGAACTGTCTTCAATCTCATCACACAGCTGCTTGTTTTTGTATCGTGGAGTTTTACACTTAGGACAAAGCAATAAATCCTTATACTCATTCTTGTAGATGACGCAATCATTTGGGCAAGCGTGGATCTTCTTATACTCCATACCCATTGGACACAATATTTTTTTCACCTCGTAAATTCGATCTGGATGTTCATTATCTTCTTGGAGCATATCTTTCAATACCCTCAATAAGGCTGTAAAACTAGTATCTGAACACCCATTTGCCGCTTTCAAATTAAACAACTTCAAAACACTAGACAATCGGGTATATTTAGTGCAACCCTTGTATAGAGGCTTCTCATTGTCACCCAAAATGGAAGCAAGAACTTCCGGTTTATCAGCAAAATCCTCGGCCACATCCTCAATCATGGCATCTAATCGATCTCTAGTAATCGCATCATCTCCTTTTGCATGAGATTTTCTTTGCTCAGGTAAACCATCAATACTTTCACCATGCCAAATCCACAGTTTATAAGAAGGATCAAATCCGTGCCAATATAAATGGAATCTTATTGTATCTGAGTTATCAAACCGCACACCATTTTTTCAAGCTTTGCACGGACAATGGACGTACTTTGTATTCTTATAAGCGAATTGAATGAAATTCTCAACTTCTCTCGCATAAGAATCGGAGGTCCGATCACCACACAACAAGATATTTCGATCCATGTGTAACTAACACCTTGAAATAATTAAAAATACCAAATAATAATTCAACAAACAATGTACAAAGTATCAAGTTGCATGCTTGTCTTAGCACATGTCATAATACTTATGTTACTCATATAATCAAAACTACTATAATACCACAATGAAAAAAATAATGCATAAACAACACATGCGCAATAGACATAATCAAATGAAGAAGAAACTCTAAGTTTTTCATTTATGCATTTCGTCAAACACATGAAATGCATAAAAAAATAATACACATCCTAAGTAGTGCTAATTATATGAACATCATCCATTAAAAATCAAACACTATAAATTAAATCACATCACCAAGAAACTACATAGTATAACTAAATAGGGTTCCACAATACTAAGGTTCCCCATATACATGGAATATATGCAACTTTAATTTTCAGCCATCTACCATAAATAAAAATAAATTCTATAGGATGACATATCTAAAGTACAAGCATAAGCAATAACTGAGAAATTTCAGAAGTTTCTAACCTTTAGGTGGTAAATTTTAGCTCCAAATGACGATTCTTTACGTTCAACGTGCAAAACCGTAGTAGAAATTTGGAGAAGAACACTTTCGGCCGCAATATAGAAATACACGTTGTTATTTAGGTTTTAATACGACAATACAACGGCGGAGAAAATTAAACCGCCGTAGAAAGGGACTTTCTACGGCGGTTGGAAGGTAACCGCCGTGGAAAGTGTAGACTTTCTACGGTGGTTACCTTACAACCGCCATAGAAAGTCCACTTTCTACGGCGGTTGCCTTCCAACCGCCGTAGAAAGCCCCCTTTCTACGGCGGTTTGTCCCAACCGCCGTAGAAAGTCCGTTTCTACGGCGGTTCATTTTTAAACCGCCGTAGAAAGTCCCGTTCTATGGCGGTTCATTTTTAGACCGCCGTAGAAAGTCCGTATTTCTTTTATTACTGCGGTTTTCTATTTTTTGCCGTTAATCCGCAGCCGTTAAAGCTCTATTTTGTAGTAGTGTGTACAAATTATTATATAAGTTTTGATGTACAACATCTAAAATGAATAATTTGACACTATATTTTTCACTTATATCCTTACTTTATAAGTAATGGTTAACTGAGAACCACACATTATTATATTAGTAAGAGTATATAAGGTAAACAAATCCAAAGTGGACTCTTTAAATGAGACCAGAAATATTTTTTTGAAAGTAAACTCTTAAAGTCTGATGAAGGGAGTATATATGTGATGAAGAGAATTACAGTCACATCAACAAAATTTATATTAACTTCCAATGAGAATACACAAAATTTACATCTTACCCCTCATCTTAAGGGGGAAAGGGTTGAGGCGGTGGTAAGATATGTGCCTTATAATTTTGAAATCATGTGTTCGAACAAGGAAAAACAAAACAAAAAAGCAAAATTACAATATTAATTAGTAATATTCGCTAGTGATCTTTATATGTAATTCTCATGGCATAATTGACAGTGATTTGTCATTTAACAACTTGAGAGGACCTATACCACTCTTCAATGGCGACAACAAAGGACTGGACACATTGTAAGATGCGACAACAAAGTTCATTTCTTCGCCATTAATTGTCGTCCCAAATTAATTAATTGAATTTTGCAGAATCTTGCGTGACAGCAAACTTTCTGGATTGAATCCCTAATCTTTGGTGAATTTGACAAACCTTTCAATTCTGTAGTATTTCATTTGTACTTTCAGCCCTTTTTGTTTTTGTGGCAACAATTTTCACTACTACAAAAATGGCTTTTAATGGCGGTTTTTAAGGGCTTTTAACGGCGGTTGTTGGCCTTTTTGAACCGCCATCTATCTGGCAGCCGTAGTAAGTTAGCGGACTTTCTACGGCGGTTAGAACCGCCGTAGAAAGTGCTCACTTTCTACGGCCGTTCAAGGTTGAACCGCCGTAGAAAGTGCCACTTTCTACGACTGTTTGGTTCTGAACCGCCGTAGAAAGTGACCACTTTCTACGGCTATTTAGTTCTAAACCGCCGTAGAAAGTTGCCACTTTTTCAGACCCAAACCGCGATAAAAAGAGAAAATTAATCTGGTTTAAAGCAAAACCTGCTGCTAATTGTTGAAATTTAATACAAATATCACCAATATACAAATTGAAATCGCTATTATATTACAGGGGCATATCCAAAAATATTTGTACAACTATAATATGAACAAGTTTCATTAGTATCCTTCAACTACGACTAATGCTCCACAATATAACTAGCGCATATTTTTCTCGCTGCATCTATATCCACATTGCTTAATGGAGTGCGGTCGAGCTTGAAGTGCTGCAACAGAGTTTTTGAAATTAAAAAATAACTGAGTAGCAAAATTAAATACAGTCAATTAAGTAAGTTATGAGAAATCAAATACCTTTTCGAGTGTCAATGTGTCGGATTTCATTTTGATTTGGTACATGTAGTGCATGACATAGTACCCACACTCCCAGTTATACGTTTGCTTTTTATGCTAATGAATATTAATATACGAGTTAGAAGATCATACAATTGTATACAACACAACGTTGAGTAAAAAATTTAATAAGAACCAATTTTACCTTAACTACTATCCACTCAGGTTGCATATGCACATTTCTGGGCAATCCTAAGAAGGCTTGATAATTAAACATCACCCTATAAAAATGAAAGCGGAACGAAAATAATTAGCAACATATGTATATATATATGATTGGCATTAAGCATTATATAGGCATTATAACAGTAGTTAATATATATAACTCACTCGTCTATAAGCATTACTGCCTCCTCTTTTTATGGGTTTTGTAAAGAATCAAACCAGTAGACAACCTTTTCAATCGGTCTAATGGCTATAAGCATCCAATGTTCACTGCAAACAAAAAATTTAATGACCTCAGATCTTTAAATCAGTGTTTCTTAAATATTAGAGAAGCGCTTACAGTGTCACTTACCCCTGAAGATACGGCACCAGATAAATTTCTTTATTCCGATCCTTCAAGTTTCGTGCAATGTAGTGTACCCTATCTTCATATGTGTTTCCTAGGGCCGTGACATGATCAGCTGAGAGAACCCTATCCCCTTCCGGTCATTCCTTTCAACTAAATCATGTAAAGCTCTAAAGAATTTACATTATCATGCATCATTGGTTAGTCTAGGCACATGGAATGCATACCTTATATAACAATAATCAGATATAGGTTATAAAATTAAGTGGAAACGCACTTGGTGAACAATTGCATCAAACAGTTTGAGACCATGCTTTCTCTTGACAATAATTCTACGACATCCTCTCGATCCATCGAAATAGGAAGCTCCACACCTATGACATCTCTTGTCATTTGAAACAAGAAGCCATTGAAGTCCAAATCTTTCTCCATTCGGAGCTGTAACTCGTGCAGTGGATCAGATGTCGATGAGGATGACTTTTCAATCGGAACCGTCGCCGAAGGAGATTTTATATCATCCATAGAATTCACCCGGCCTTTTTTCTTTTTCAAACTTTTATCCACCTAACAACATTTGAAATAACATTAAATAATCAAAACGGTATTAAGTAATTCACAAATAAATGTAAGAATATACCTGTGTTACTGGATCCGGCCGAATAATTTCAATCAACTGTATAGGCCATTCCACGAAAAAGGATCAGGCCATTCCCACAGTTGCAGCCTCTTCCTCAGGAAATGGTAGCGGGGCAAAGTCATCATATGAAATTTTAATTGTAACCCTCGCGCAACCTTTCCTTACCTCGCGGCCGTGGTGCTTTCTTTGCTTATAAACATTTCCCTTGGCCACAAGCTTACGCCTCTTTTGCGTATCCTCAGAGATGAACAAATGACATTCACACCCGTCCTGAGATAATAGGCAAGCAATGAATATTAATCAACTATTTCCGCTAACTTAACAAACCAAGTGTAATCATGAAACCAAAGTCAAGCGTCTTTAATTATAAGTGACAATATGAAAGAAATTATACATTCAAATTTAATAATTAAATAAAAACCAAAATATAAATGTAAGATTTCATTATTGTAAAATAAAAATAAAAGAAAGATGTTTAATATATTAAAAAAATTGATAGTTTTTTTAATTGCATTATTATATTTTTAACAGGAAAATATAAACTTTATTTTAAAAAAAATATAAAGTGTTTAAATACTTGAATACATATGCAAAAAAATAAATAATAAAAAGAATTTAAAAGAAAAATAGAAGAATAGCAGTGATACTCTATAGAAAAATGAAAGACATAAATGTATTTTAAGTACCTTGTATTCGCCTAAAGAACCCCCATCTTCCAAGTTTGTTGCAATAGGGCTAGTCTGAACCTCAGAGGCTTTGATCGGGTCCGTAGATGAAACAGGAGTCATATCTAACTCAGGCAAACTTGTAGGGATAAGAGGAGAAAAATCTTGCTTACGAGTTTCTTTAGGTAGTAGCGTCGGACTCACAGGGGAAACATTGCTACCATGGACCTCAAACATCTCTGGGGCCATTCCGGAGGTTTCTGGGTCCAAGCTCTGAGCTTTGGCACTATTGATGACAGTGGCTCTTAATGTATCATAGTCAGTGCCCATCTGACCACATATAAACCCAACCATCATCATCTTCAGATGTGTTTGACATTCATCGAGCTGGGCAGTGGTTTTCTGAAGCTGTCTCTTAGTTAAATCTAGTTCATCTTTAAGCGATGGCCTTGTTTTTGGGAAAACCTCTGTGATACGTGCCCTGGTAGAATGGCCGCGATAACGACCGGGGTGATCGGTCTTTCCCGTTGCAATGACAAGAATGTCATTCCTACCCTCTGCAACTTTCTCCCCTTGGGACTTGCGGGAACATAGATTTTCCTAAACGTTTTGCCAAAAATATGAAATGTAAATAGATCAATTATATATAGTTTTAAATATTTGCGTAGCTTAAAGAACTGAAACATAAGAAAATGTATGGTGCAAAACTTACAATTTCCATCTCAACACGACCAGCCTCTGGCGTGAAGTATTCCCATTTTTTGTTTGTGTGAGCCTATCTCCAAAGTAGATGCCGGCCTGGCCCTGCATAAGAATCTTCCCCTTCTTCTTAGGATTGACCGTCCTCTGAAGGCTTCTTCCCAGATGCAATCAAAGCCTCTTCATGCAACTACTTCTTCAGCAGTCAGTAGCCACCGCGAGATAAATTATGGTAGAAAGAATTTAAAGTGGCATTCTTTCGCTTTTTCACGAATTGCCTAGAGAAAAATATAATGAAAAATGATTATCCATAAACTGAGCAATTTCAAATATCCAAAAAGAAGAAGGAAATCAATTTTAAAAACCCACCTGTCATTCTTCTGTTTCGCGGCTAGCCTTGAACTTAATCCATGTCTCCCTAGGGAGATATTTATATTCCAAGCATGGGTCCTCATCCTTCAAGTCACCATGTACATATCTCCCTAAAAAGGATTTCCAATCTTTCCACCTTTTACCAGCATAAGAAATCCACTTTGTTTCAAGTTCTTCAGTTGACTCAAAAACAAATAATGCCTACAGTAAAAATTAGAAGTAAAAATTTAGGTAAATTTGGGTTCATTTGTATGAAAGAAGAAACAAACAATGCATTATAATTTTGTGGAGTACCTGTATTTTCATCCACACTCTCTTCTTGATCTCGTCGGGAACGTTGGGCCATGATGCATATTCCATAATGTCCACTTTGCTCCGGGCCGTGAATGCTACGAATGTAATCCACTTTGTATGATACTTTTTAGGCTCGAGCTCGGAATCAAAAGAAATCTTAAGAGTTTTCCCCTTCATACGCATTTCTAATAGATCGTTGCAATTTGTAGGCCCTCTACCTCTTCTAGATCTAGTAGAAGAACCATCTCCATTGCCATTTCCCTCATCACTATGCTCCTTATTGCGTTTTCTTTTTCGGGCCATTAGCTTACCTTAAACTTCATGTACATACAAAGAGAATTCAATATAACATATATGCAATTAAAGAAAAGCTTTAATGTCAAATACAAGAATGCTTGTAATGTTGAAATATAAAAGGCAATGTACATTCGCAAAATTCACTCCTAAAAATACTCTCCTTCCCTAAAACAAGAGAAATACTTTGTGCTTTTTCAATATTTCACGCTTTTCAAACAAATATAAGGGAAAGCGAAGAGGACATAGTGATATTTGCAATACACAAGTCCCATTATCCAAATTAAACCTAAGGAAGCCCAAAAAAGTGGACTTATAAAGGGTACCATTGATAAAGTACTTCACATTTCACAACCACCAACTAATGAGAACAAGCATTAATTTCTACTAATGGAAAAAACCAAAATTTAGTGAGGAAGGTAAAAGCTTCAAGGAGGAGTACTTCACTCCTAAAAAATACTCTCCTTCCCTAAAGGTACTTAGTGCTTGTGCAATAAAAAATGCTTCACATTCATGCAAAGATATCTTTACTTTCAACATATAAGGGGGTTTGAAGACATTGAAACAAGGGATCCCCAAAGAAAGAACCCTATAAAGATTAAATTCCACATAGTGGAATCAACAACAAAGCATTTTCCTCATTATCACTAAAGGAGGAACACTAAATCGCATAAGAACCGAAATCAAACACCAATGTTCTAAAATTACTCAAGCAAAACCAAAATCAACATTTGAGTTTCTCATATTCATACACTAAACCCGAATTGAAATCCCAATCAAAACCCTAGGTTCTTAACTTATGTAGGACAAAACACGAAATTCAACAACCAAACCAATGCAACCAACAATCAATAAATCCAAAAGCATTCCAATCATTCATCACAAGCATTAAAACCGAAATGAATATTATATCAACCACAAGAACCCTAGTGCAATGGGAAGCAATTACAAAATGGAAGGTAACATTGCAAAAGTTTTAAAATGCAAGCATAGAAGGTGGATAACCTTTTGTGTGCACTCCTACAACCAAGCCCGAACTATTGGAGAGGGGAAATGGAGAAATGTTGGCTGGTTGAATGTAACCCACACAAACCGATCGGCTTGGGCGGGTCCAGCCGTACAATCGGCCCTTGCTGCGGCCGACGGGGAGAGTGCAAACGTGGCCGAGCTCGCCCAGTTGCGCCAGCGACGGGAGAAGAAGAGAAGAGGTCGAACAGCCGCAAGAGAAGAGAGAGGGAAACAGGGGAGAAGCAGGGGAAAAAAGGGGAGAAGAAGGGGAAGAGAATGAGGGAAAAGGAAAGGAAAAATTATAAGTTCAAATTTGATTTGAACTTAGACCGGCTCGTTGGTTCAACGGCGGTTCAACCGCGAACCGCCGTTGAACCAACTTTCTACTGCGGTTCACTCGTGAACCGCCGTTGAAAGTATACTTTCAACGGCGGTTCAACCTTGAACCGCCGTTGAAAGGTTACTTTCAATGGCGGTACTTTCAACGGCGGTTCAACCTTGAACCGCCGTAGAAAATTGTTTCAACGGCGGTTCACGGTTGAACCGCCGTTGAATGGTCTCGGTTTTCTCGGTTTAGAATAGGGGAAAAAATTGGAGCCAATTCCCGCGCGGGTATATTTTAATATTAAATTGTTTTTTCCATTTTCAAAAAACTAACCCCACAATTTTGTAAATATAATATTACATACCCAATTTACATTATATTTATTAATTGTGTACACAATCTCGACTTTTATGAACCATTTCATAATTAAATTTCAAATTTTTCATTGAACCATTTGCATTTAAATCGCCCGTGCTATTACACAATAATTATAGGTCAAAGATAAAAATTAATAAATTTCGCAGATTTACATGTAAGCGTCGATAAAGTAATAAACTTCATTATCTTCCCTAAAATTTCTACTTTTTCGACTTGGGCGAACGGGATAAAATAATCAAATCCATAATTGCATTAGGTACGTACGTAGTAATATAAACATTAATGGTTATGTGGCCGAAATAAAAAATTAAATACTTACTGGATTTCATTACCTTACATACATACATATATATATATATATAAACATCTTCCTCTTTTCTCCTTTCCCCTCTTGTACATCATTTTCTGAACCCTAAACCCTAAACCCTACTCCCTATTAAGTTTTTTTTTCCCATTTTGATAAATTAAGCCCAAAACTTTGTGAATATAATATTACATAACCAATTTACATTGTATTTATTAATTACAAAAGCTCGCCTTTTATGAAACATTTAATAAGTACATTTCAAATTTTCCCGTGCACCAATATTCCACCGAAAAATTTCATGTACTATTACACAATAATTTTAGGTATAAGTTAAAATTAGTAAATTTCATAAAATTACATGTAAGCTATGAAAAAGTAATAAGCTTCATTATCAGACCTAAATTTTCCCTATTCTCGACTTGGGCGAACGACCGGAAGAAAACAGTTTCAAATCGATAAATGCATTACGTACGTAGTATAAGAAAAAATAATGCTTAATGGCCCAATTATAATAAAAAAATACTTACTGGATTTCATGACCTTATATATATATATATATATATTTGGAATTACGGACGATAACAGTAATCAATTGTGTATAGTAAAATACATTAAATTGAGTGTGAATCAAAATATAATGTATTTTATTTACTTGCACCTGTTGATCGTTATGAAATTGCATATCTAATATTACAGGGGAATGCAGGGGAGAAGCAGGGGAAATGTTTAGGGGCTATGCTTCATAAAATGAAATAAAAATAGAAATTTATTCGCGACGGGAATTGGATGCAATTTCAACTTTTCTACGGCGGTTCTAAACAAACCGCCATAGAAAGATAACTTTCTACGGCGGTTCATTGTTGAACCGCCGTAGAAAGTCATCTTTCTACCGCGGTTCTTCAGTGAACCGCCGTAGAAAATACTTTCTAAGGCGGTTCAATGAAGAACCGCGGTAGAAAGTTTTTTCTACGGCTGTTTGTTTTAGAACCGCCGTAGAAAAATGGGAACAAATTCGGGCAATTAATTCCCGCACGCGCATAAATTTCTATTTTTATTTCATGTTGTGAAGCATAGACCCTAAACATATTTCTAGTTTTTTTCATGTTCATAAATTAACCCCATGTAAATTTTACCAAAAGTACTACTCCTTGGAAAAAAAAAATAATAATACATGAGACATTTACTCATAAATAAAAAACAAGGAAATCAATTTCGCCTGAAAATTCGACAAAGTCTCCTCTATAAATGTAACATACTCCTTGTCAAGGATATGCACATACTTAAATACTTCATTAAGATACCCAATCTCAAATAATACGGAATTCAGTTTCAAATCAATTCAGACAAAATCTCCCATGCTTGTTTTTGACCAAAACACAAGTGCATCATAACATCAACACACAAGCTTCACACAATTTCCAACAATAACATATTCATTTATAAACATTTCGCTATATGAAGTCCCTGGAAATTTTGTCCCTTGATTGCGCGGCTTCATCCAAGTTGTGACCTGTTTCAATCAGACAGTACGAAGGATAAAAATAAATGTTGTTATAAATTTATGTCCACCTTGTTTCATTAAAATCAAAGAAACATATACAAATACACACACACAACATACACACCCACAGAAAAAAAAAATAATAAAAACAAGCAATATACCTGAAAATGATTCTTAACTTATTCTCTTTCTCTTATGGGACACTTGATCCTCGAACCATAATCATTCGCTGTGGTCATCACGAAGTATGTATTTATCAAGTTCCCTATCTTCCACATCTGCTCTCGATTCAGGTAACCCACTGTATCAATCCCTTCCACTCCGTGATGTTGTTTACCATGAAGAACAACAGACCAATGTTCGTCGCAAGGATTGGTGATATAAAAAACTTGTTTCGCCTGCGATACAAGTATAAATGGTTCACCCTTGAAACCCTCCTGATTAAGGTTCACCAAGGTAAAACCCAATGGATCATCAGTTCGAACCCCACTATTGTTATCAACCCATTTGCAGCGAACTACAGCTACTTTGAAACAAACATAGTCAAGCTCCCAAATATCTTCGATCACCCCGTAATAAGCCATGGTTGCATACAATGGATTTTTATCCTTCCTGCTAGAAACATGTAAAGCCTCTGAGATTAATGTAACACCACTGTTTTGTGCCGTACTCTTCTCATCTTGTCTCTTAGTAGCAAATGAATATCCATTTATGTCATAGCATGAAAATGCTCGTACCGCAGGGCTGGGCCTAAACGCCAACCATTTCAATGTCTCCAAAACGTCTTTGCCCATGACAGCATTACCAAACCAATAGACAAATGTCCGAATATGTTCATTGAGCACAGGTTGATCCGTCCAAGCAGGATAAGACGTTCTTATTGAACGGATATGGTCTGTCACATAGGGCACAACTTCTTCATAATTGCGCAGTATGTAGAGATGCACCTTCATCAATTCAACATTAGACGGCAAAAACATTTTTCCTCCCCTTGTGCCCATACCTGTAATCCTCCCATCATGCCGATTCTTAGATATTCCAATGGATACGGTATCGGCCAAGTACTCAGTGCAAAACTCAATTACCTCCTCAGCTATATAACCTTCAACAATACTTGCATCAGGACGATAACGATTCTTAACATACCCCTTAAATAATTTCATATATCGCTCGAATGAGTACATCCATCGCAAATGAACAGGCCCGCAGATTTTTATCTCTCTAACCAAATGAATCACCAAATGCACCATAATATCAAAGAAGGCGGGTGGAAAATACATTTCTAATTGACAAAGGACAACAGTTATTTCATCTTGTAACTGATCAAGTCTTTCACGCGCGATAACCTTGCTACATATAGCATTGAAGAAGAAACAAAGTCTTGTTATACTGGACTTAACATACTTGGGCAATATCGAGCGAATAGCTACAGGCAACAATTGTTGCATTAAGGCATGGCAATCATGAGACTTCAAACCAACCAGTTTTGAATCTTTCAAGGAAACAAGTCTGCTTACATTTGAAGAATATCCGGATGGAACTTTGATGCTACGCAAACTTGAACACGGTTGTTTTTTCTCTTTTCTGGACAAAGTGTGACAGGCAGAGGGTAGATATGTTCGTTGTCCTCGAGCTACCGGTGCTAAATTTGATCTTATGTTCATATCAACCATATCAAGTCTCACGTTATAACCATCCTTAGTTTTACCAGGGATGTTCAAGAGCGTACCTAACAGGCTTTCACAAATATTTTTCTCAATATGCATAACGTCGAGACAATGTCTGACATCCAAGTTCTCCCAGTATGAAAGTTCAAAAAATATGGATTTTTTCTTCCAACAACCTGTATCATTATTGCTGGACTCCGAAGGTTTACCAAACTCCACATTAATGTCCGTCACACGAGCTTTCACCTCTAGCCCGTTCAAGGGTTCTGGAGCTTTTCTGAACTCTTGAAATCCATTGAATGCTCTTTTCATACGGCGATACGGATGAGTCTCGGGAAGAAATCTACGATGCCCAAGGTATACTGTCTTCCTCCCATGTGCAAGCTGACAAAAATTTGTACTCTGCTCACATATTAGACATGCTTTATGCCCTTTAACAGAGTACTCAGACAAGTTTTCATAAGCAGGAAAATCATTAATGGTACAGAACAACATGGCACGTAATGTGAACATTTCTTCACGGTATGCATCAAACACAGGTGCGCCTTCATCCCATAACTTTTTCAAGTCTTCAATAAGAGGAGCAAGATACACATCGATGTCATTTCCGGGTTGTCGTGGGCCTGAAATCATTAGAGACATAAGTATGTACTTGCGCTTCATACACAAGTAAGGCGACAAATTGTAAATAACCAACATCACCGGCCATGAGCTATGTGTGCTACTCAGACTGCCAAACGGGTTCATTCCATCAGCACACAAACCAAGCCTCAAATTTCTGGCTTCTCCCCCAAAAGAAGGATACATTGAATCAATTTTTTTCCACTGATCTGAGTCTGATGTATGCATTATCACCTTGTCATCATCACTGGGAATACACCGATCTGAAAGCCATGTCATTAATTTTGCATCTTTTGCATTGGCGAACAACCGTTTAAATCTCGGTATTATAGGAAGATACCACAGAACCTTAGCCGGCAACCCCTTCTTTTGCGCATCAGAACTGTCTTCAACCTCATCACACAGCTGCTTGTTTTTGTATCGTGGAGTTTTACACTTAGGACAAAGCAATAAATCCTTATACTCATTCCTGTAGAGGACGCAATCGTTTGGGCAAGCGTGGATCTTCTTATACTCCATACCCATTGGACACAATATTTTTTTCGCCTCGTAAATTCGATCTGGAAGTTCATTATCTTCTGGGAGCATATCTTTCAATACCCTCAATAAGGCTACAAAACTAGTATCTGACCACCCATTTTCCGCTTTCAAATTAAACAACTTCAAAATACTAGACAAGCGTGTATATTTAGTGCAACCGTTGTATAGAGACTTCTCATTGTCACCCAAAATGGAAGCAAGAACTTCCGGTTTATCAGCAAAATCCTCGTCCACATCCTTAATCATGTCATCTAATCGATCTCTAGTAATCCCATCATCTCCTTTTGCATGAGATTTTCTTTGCTCAGGTAAACCATCAATACTTTCACCATGCCTAATCCACAGTTTATAAGAAGGATCAAATCCATTCCGATATAAATGGAATCTTATTGTATCTGAGTTATCAAACTGCGCACCATTTTTACAAGCTTTACACGGACAATGGACGTACTTTGTATTCTTATAAGCGAATTCAATGAAATTCTCAACTTCTTTCGCATAAGAATCGGAGGTCCGATCACCATACAACAAGATTTTTTGATCCATGTGTAACTAACACCTTGAAATAATTAAAAAAACCAAATAAACAAACAATGTACAAAGTATCAAGTTGCATGCTTGTCTTAGCACATGTCATACTAATGTTACTCATATAATCAAAACTAATATAATACCTCAATAAAAAAAATAATGCATAACCAACACATGCGCAATAGACATAATCAAATGAAGAAGAACCCATAAGTTTTTCATTTATGCATTTCGTCAAACACATGAAATGCATAAAAAAAATAATACACACTCTAAGTAGTGCTAATTATATGAACATCCTCCATTAAAAATCAAACAGTATAAATCAAATCACATCACCAAGAAACTACATAGTATAACTAAATAGGGTTCCACAATACTAAGGTAAACCATAGACATGGAATGGAACTTTAATTTTCAGCCCTCTACCATAAATAAAAATAAATTTTATAGGATGACATATCTAAAGTACAAGCATAAGCAATTACTGAGAAATTTTAGAAGTTTCTAACCTTAAGGTGGTAAATTTTTGCTCCAAATGACGATTCTTTACATCAAACGTGCAAAACCGTAGTTGAAATTTGGAGAAGAACACTTTCGGCCGCGATATGGAGATACACGTTGTTATTTAGGGTTAAATACGTCAATACAACGGCAGTTATAATTAAACCGCCGTAGAAAGAACCTTCTACGGCGGTTAATTGTTAAACTGCCGTAGAAAGGGACTTTCTACGGCGGTTGGACGAACCGCCGTAGAAAGTGGGCTTTCTACGGCGGTTGCGTTCGTCCCAACCGCCGTAGAAAGTCCCTTTCTACAGTGGTTTATTTTAAAATCGCCGTAGAAAGTCCCATTCTACGGCGGTTTATTTTTAGACCGCCGTAGAAAGTTCGTATTTCTTTTATAACGGCGTTTTTCTATTTTCCGCCGTTAATCCTCAGCCGTTAAAACTCTATTTTGTAGTAGTGTTTGTCCTCTACGCTTGTAATTTTTGGACTTTACTTCGAATTAGTAGGCGGGCAAATAAGTAATTAATTTCATGTTTGATCTCGATTTAATCACTAATTTCATTGCATGTTTTTTGTAAATAAACCGAAGATGTGCTAAACTTACGAACGTAAGAGGAAAAATTTCAAAGGCAAAAATATAAAATACAAAAATTGTCAAGTAACCAAACATAAGGCATCATAGCTACAATTTTCCTTTTGACAATGAGAAAAAGAAAAGAAAAGAAGGTAACAATTCCTATGTATAATAATGGACAGTGGTCTGTGCAATAACAACTTGGAAGGACCTCTACCGCCGTTCAGCAGCCAGAACCAGAATTTGAGGAGATTGTAAGTCGGAACTTTCTACATAGACTATAATTTTATGCTATAACTTAATTAGTTAAAACTTTTTCTTTCTTTTTTTTTTTTTTTTGCAATTATACAAATATATATATATATATATATATATAGAGAGAGAGAGAGAGAAAGAGAGAGCAAGGAATTAACTAACTTTTGAATTAATGTGGGGATATTGCAACACAAAGATTAATCGAAATCGTTCACCTAATTAATTAAAGAGAAAAGGTTAGGATAAATTAAACAAATACATTTTACGGCACTAAAAATATGATAAACGAAGCCAATTTAAATATCTATATATATATATATATATATACCTTATATAATAGAAAATAACATAAGTTTGATATGAAACTGTCACGTGGTTGCCACATATGGAGTTTGTTGGTGGTAGCGGCGGTGGGCGGAGAGTTTGGGTGAGAAGAAGAAGGAGAGGAAGGAAGAAGAAGGAGAGAGAGAAAAAATCTTAAAACTGAGTTTCAAAATGGGTCTGGAAATGTAGTTTGAAAACGAAGTGCAAAAGAACAAACTTTTCACAAGTTTTGTCCGTTTCAGACTAAACTTTCCCAAAACTAAGTTTTAAAAGGTCCAAAAGAACAGGCCCTTCATGTTTTTAAAAAATTGTTTTAAAAAACAAGGTTTAAAACTTTTTTACAAAACAAGGTTTTGCTTTTGTTCCAAACCTATTTTTAAAACATCCAAAAGAACATGCTGTAAGTCACTTAATTGGTTCTTTAACTTGGACTTTTATTTTCATTTGTCTATTAACTTGAAAATGTTTCATTTTTATTTCTTAACTTTAAAATTTGTTATAAAATAGTCTTGAGCCCATGTTTCAGCAATATTTGAAGTTAACTAAAACTTGAGATTCATAAACATTAATAGGGGCAACAAATAAAAAATAATTGTTAAATCACTTTATTCAGACATAATTTAGTTTGAAACAACTCACGTGGTAGATGAAAATATTTTAAATATTGTTAAAATTTGGACTTGGGACTGTTTAAACCAAAATTTCAAATTAAGATAATAAAATGAAACATTTTCAAGTTAAAAGACCAAATGAAGAGACTAATAGAGTAATTTAATCTTAACCTTTTTCTTTCCCTTTCCATTTGCTACCTTTGTAATGTACCTAAATATTACTTCCTCAGATGGAAATAGCCTAAATATGATCTGAATTTGAATGAAGGACCATTTAATGAGCTTTTTAAAATTTGAAGAACGAAAATTTCAATTTAAAAAAAAAAAAATTGAAAAACCAGATAGAGATGACCGTCCAAATAAAATCTCTAATACATTATATGCGTTTAACTTTTCATGTGGTGCCAAATACAAAGGTGTTTCTTTTGAGCAAAATAATACATCTTCAGGTTTGGGAAACTTACTATTTGTACTTTTCGGGTTAATTGGAAAGAACCCTTGTAGTTTCAGAAAGTAATAAGGAATCTCTAGTAGTTTAAAAATATGTAAAGAACCCCCCGTGATTTATACAAAACCATTAACTAACAACGGGGATTAAAAAATAAATAAAACTAACGGAGGAACTAAAAAGAAAAAAGGCAGGGACTAAAAAAAGATGACTATGTACAGTACTGTTCATAGTCATCTTCCTTCTTCCTTTTTTTTTTTTTTTTGGTCCTCTTTTCTTTGTTGCTTAATTTCTGGATGGGGTAAGATTGACAAGAAGCACGCCCATCCCCATCCTTCATACTCATTAAAAACATGGCTAAATCATCACTCATTAGATGCAAAATTGAAGAAACTTCATGGCTAAATCCGGAGGAAGGGAGATCGGGTCAATAAACGTCATGGTCAAGTGGAAGGGATATCGGGTCATCACAAATCCGGCGGAAGCATCCGTTGTTGCTGCTGGGTTCTTTTGTTGCTGCTGCTGCTTTGTTGCTCTGTTGCGTTGTTGCTGCTGAATTTGTGTAACCAGATTTGAAAGATTAAGAATATTGTAAACTCTAACAATATATAAACAAAAAAGAAAAATTGGCAAAAAAGAAAGAAGAAAAGAATTTGAAGCTAATTAGATCGAGAGGAATTTGGGAGAAATGGTGGTGGTGGTTTTATGAGGAGGAGGAGTGAGGACGGAGGAGGGGGAGGGCGGAAAGTGGAGGAGGAGGAGGGAGGGGAGGGGAGGGGAAGAAGGCGGAAGAGAGTGGGGGAAGAATACGATGAACAGTGGGAGGGGAGTGGAAGAAGGCGGAAGAGAGTGGGGGGGGAAGCCTCTGTTTTTTTTTTTTAAGTCTTTTATTTTTTTAGTCCCTGTCTTTTTTTCCTTTTAGTCCCTTCGTTAGTGTGCTTTATTTTTTATCCCTACTGTCAGTAGTTAGGGTGGTGGGAGTGATAGAGTTGCAAAAGCAACTCTATCATGCCACATCAGTGCCACATCAGTTACAAAAATCCATCAACTTTTATAAACCTACTCCCAGCAACAATAAACTCAGAAAAACAACTTCATTACGGGTCCTACTAATAAACAACTCTATACATATTTATTTATACCTTTTTAATTATAATTTATCAATTATATTTAATTATTAATTTATTTCAATTTATTAAAATATTTAATTTCGTAAACGATATAATTCAATGAACCATATGAAAAAAATGTGATAATTAATAAAATATTATATAAAGTACGTTACATTAAAAAAACTTAATTAAAATATCAAAAAAAACTATATAATTCATAATTTCATAAAAAAAAGTAAAAACAGCATAAAAAAAGTAAAAACATTTTCTAGCAGTTCAAACTTGCTTGAACGTTCACAAAGAGCATAAACACAATAAAAACAATTTCTAGCTTCAAAGGCTAGAAAATAATAAAAAAAGAAAAAAAAAAAAAAAAAAAAAAGGAGAAAGCTGGTGGCAGACTGTCTGCCACCAGGAGTTCCTCCCACTCAGCGAGTGGGAGGAACTCACGCTGCACTCCCCTTCCGAGTGGGACCCAAAAACAGTCACAAACCCAGGTTCTGAAAACAGAACCTGGGTTTATGACATGGCAATATGGAGTGGTGTGTGGTGGGTTTTGCTGGGTTTAAACCCAGCAAAAACCCACCACTCCCACCACCCTTAATGGTTAGTTTATGGCTTTGTACAAATTACGGAGACTCTTTACATGTTTTTAAACCACGGGGATTCCTTATTATTTTCTGAAATCACGGGGTGTTCTTTCCAATTACCCCGTACTTTTCAAATCACACATTCGACAGATTAATATTTATTTTCAAGGAATTAATAAGAACCAAATCGAGTAATTGATAATATTAACTAAACTAACATAAAGAAAATAGTAATATTCAAAAACTTTAGAAGAGAATTTGGTTGATTTTTTTTTATATATTATTATTATGTAAATATGGACATGTGTTTGTGTTCGGGCCTTAGATTTGAAAACTTCTTCTTTGTCCCAGAAAATCTTGTTTATTTTCTAGAATTTCATTACTTTCCTTACGATATTGCAATTTGGCAGAGACTTGAGCAACAATGTTCTTGGTGGACCCATTCCAACATCTTTAGCAAAATTGAAACAGCTTTCGTATATGTAAGTTAGGATTTCTATCCTTTCATTTTAATCACCTAATATCTGTTCAACTGCTAGGAAAGATTTACACTGTGTAACATGAAATAATAGTACTTCCTTAGTCTCACTCAAATTATCTACTTTGAAAAATGTACAAATTATTATATAAGTTTTGATGTACAACATCTAAAATGAATAATTTGACACTATATTTTTCACTTATATCCTTACTTTATAAGTAATGGTTAACTGAGAATCACAAATTATTATATTAGTAATAGTATATAATGTAAACAAATCCAAAATGGAATCTTTAAATGAGACAAAAAAAATTTTTGAAAGTGAACTCTTTGAGTTGGATTGAGCGAGTATATATATGATGAAGAGAATTACAGTCACATCGACAAAATTTATATTAACTTCCAACGAGAATACACAAAATTTACATCTTACCCCTCATCTTGCGGGGGAAGGGTTGAGGCGGTGGTAAGATATGTGCCTTATAATTTTGAAATCATGTGTTTGAACAAGGAAAAACAAAACAAAAAAGCAAAATTACAATATCAATTAGTAATATTCGCTGGTGATCTTTATATGTAATTCTCATGGCATAATTGACAGTGATTTGTCATTTAACAACTTGAGAGGACCTATACCACCCTTCAATGGCGACAACAAAGGACTGGACACATTGTAAGATGCGACAACAAAGTTCATTTCTTCGCCATTAATTGTCGTCCCAAATTAATTAATTGAATTTTGCAGAATCTTGCGTGACAACAAACTTTCTGGATTGATATATTCCCAGATCTTTGGTGAATTTGACAAACCTTTCAATTCTGTAAGTATTTCATTTGTACTTTCAGCCCTTTTTGTTTTTGTGTCAACAATTTTGTCCTCTACGCTTGTAATTTTTGGACTTTACTTCGAATTAGTAGGCGGGCAAATAAGTAATTAATTTCATGTTTGATCTCGATTTAATCACTAATTTCATTGCATGTTTTTTGTAAATAAACCGAAGATGTGCTAAACTTACGAACGTAAGAGGAAAAATTGCAAAGGCAAAAATATAAAATACAAAAATCGTCAAATAACCAAACATAAGGCATCATAGCTACAATTTCCCTTTTGACAATGAAAAAAAAGAAAAAGAAAAGAAGGTAACAATTCCTATAATAATTTTCTTAATTGTTTGAATTATAATGAATATAATTGACATGGTCATATGTGTAATAATGGACAGTGGTCTGTGCAATAACAACTTGGAAGGACCTCTACCGCCGTTCAGCAGCCAGAACCAGAATTTGAGGAGATTGTAAGTCGGAACTTTCTACATAGACTATAATTTTATGCTATAACTTAATTAGTTAAAACTTTTTCTTTTTTTTTTTTTTTTTGCAATTATACAAATATATATAGAGAGAGAGAGAGAGAAAGAGAGAGCAAGGAATTAACTAACTTTTGAATTAATGTGGGGATATTGCAACACAAAGATTAATCGAAATCGTTCACCTAATTAATTAAAGAGAAAAGGTTAGAATAAATTAAACAAATACATTTTACGGCACTAAAAATATGATAAACGAAGCCAATTTAAATATATATATATATATATATCTACCCTATATAATAGAAAATAACATAAGTTTGATATGAAATTGTCACGTGGTTGCCACATATGCTTAACATTTAATTATGTTAAGGGTGACAAGGTTGCCACATGGCTGCCACTTTAATAAATAATTTAGTTTAACTATCCATATAAATGGCACAAAAGATTATCATTTAATAAATTTTATTAAATACATAAATTTTATTTTATCTCATTTAATTTGATGACATTTTTCCGTGCCTCTCTAACTTCTGAAGTTATGTTTTCAAATTTTTATATTAAATTACCTTTCAAATTTAAGAGCATTAAACTCTATGTATTCCAATTTTATTTACATATAACATATGTGTAACCTGATATATACAACCTTATATATGTTATACGCATATATATATATATATGGAAATTACAATCATATCGAGCGTATATAAATATATATACAAATATTTCCATATTTTATATAACTTATCTAGAACTTAAGTTAAGCATATTTATAAAATATTAAACATTTATATTGACAAACAAGATTATTTTGTTACTAATAATAATTTTTTATATAGCACGTGTTTATATTTAAGAAATGGTGAGTGAAATATAATTATTAGTTAATTTTAATTCATTTTCTTTCAATAATCTTTCTTATTGCCATTCACTAATTAATTTTTAATTTTGTGACTTTTCCTATACTATAAGTTTCAGATATCATTAAAGGCTATTGTTTATATTATGATTATTTACATTTTCTACATCAACTTCTCTATTAATATAATATTAGTAAATGATTAATTATTTGAAAACTCTTGGTAATCCTCACAAAAGAATGTGAATGACACTTTATTTATCACTTTGCAATCTATATATATGTTCAATCCATTAAAAACAAAAACACACACAACTTTCTCCTTGTTTAGAGTGCTTATATGCAAGTCTAATTCGCGTTGATAGTCAAACTTTTCGTAATGTATATACATCTGTTTAGAACATATTTTTTTTGTTTAGAGAATTTTTTAAATGCATTTTTCTCCTGAAAATTTTAAATCTATTCAAATTTGCAGGTTTGAGCATGTTCTATACCCTAATAAAAAATAAGGTTTTCCTATTCAACGCTACAAAATATATCTCAAAGTTTACCTCATCCGATAATGGATCTTCTTATGCTGTCGGCGTCTACATACAACACGCATCAGATTCATTCAACAGCTTGGTTAATTTTCAGAAGAAAAAAAGAAGACTAAAGAAGTTGACAAGAGTCGATGTGAAGAGGTGAGGAAAAAGGAAGAGAATAGCGAAGGCGTGCCAATTCTATATTTGGGAAAAAGTTTCAGGTATTTGTGTGATATACATATGTTTCTTTTTTAACTATGTATTTATAATAAATTGATTACTATTTATAATTTTAATTCTTTTTACAATTTTTATACGATCATTTAATAATATTATTGGACATTTACCGTACAAATGCACGGTATTCATATCTAGTATATATGGATTTTTTCCACCAATAATCAAATAGGCTCACAAAATTTCCAAAATAAGCAATTTTTTTTTCCCGATCTATAGAAAACGAATCTGCCAGATTCGTTTTTCCACGAAACCAAATTTGGTAGATTCATTTTCGGTAAGAACAGGGAGGCAAAAAAAAATCAAAAAAAAAAAAGCAGGTGAAAACGAATCACGGAAATTCGTTTTCGGTAGAAAACGAATCTCCGTGATTCGTTTTTTCTTTGGTTTTTAAAAAAGGAAGGAAAACGAATTCAGCGAATTCACGAATTTGCTGAATTCATTTTCCTTAGAAAACGATTGTTGGAGAAAAAAAATAAGTCCATAGAAAACGAATTTCACGGATTCGTTTTCAATGGAAAAAATAAAAAATAAAAAACCATAGAAAACGAATGAAATATATATATATATATATAATGCTGCGTGAAAAATTCACGCAGCAGAAAAACAGAGCACAAGCGAGAGGGAGGACAGAAACGGCGACCCACACACTCCAACGCCGACCAACCGACCGGCGCGCCCCTTCCCGTTCTGGCCGAACCCGCGCCACGTCGCCGCCGCTCGCGACCTCGCCGGACCGACGGCCATTTGACGGGAAAACGAAGGAGGGTGTAGAAGAAACCCTAGATTTTGGGGATTTCTTGAAGGGTACCCAAATTCCGCCATCAAAATCTCAATTTGGGGCGTATCCACTGCGATTTTGCTTGGAAATTGCTTGAGGTTTGTCTTAGGGTTATAAAGTTGTGTATGATTTGTTTTGTATTTGTTTTTGTTCACATTTTTTGGGTGATATAATTTTATGAATAGTACTTTTGGGTTTGCCTCAATTAATTCAATTTGTGTTTGTTGTCTTATTAATCGTTTAGAAACTAGGGATGTTATTCTACTGCACAATCTTAGGTGATAGCTCTATCTTTTGTTTTCATGTATAAAATAGGACCTACTTTGAGGTTGTTCTCTAATGTGATGTGTGGACCGTGTGGATTAACCTTTACCTACGCCATTCAAGTTGTATGTTGTTTCAAATTGCATTGGAATTGTTGGTCATAAATTATGGAATGCAAAGATTTTTTACTTTCCCCACTATAAGGGTTGTTGTTGTTTGGAAGAGGGTAAGGGACTCATGAATTTGTTTGTAATTTGTCTCAATGTAGTGTTACAAACTTGTGTTTTTTTACACAATTGAAAAGCGAATAGGATAAATCATCGTATTTCAACCTAGCTTGAAAGTAAGTTATGCATTGTGGTAGTTGGAGTGGTTAATGTTGATGGAAAAGGGGTGAATCGAATTTATTATGGTGATTCCTTTTATAAAATTGTGTGGAGTGTTGTATTTTTAATGGAATAGAAGCATTTGTTTTTTCTTGCACCATCCTTTAGCATGGAATTGGTTATGTGATGTCCTTTGTAGTTGGTTTAGAGTTAGAGGTGGAAAAAAATGCTCCATGTGTATCTTGTTTGCCTAGGATCAAATTATGTGTGTTTGGGGAAGAAAAAATGAGTTGTGGATTCCGGATTCATGATGAATTGCGTGTTTTTTTACTAAATTGAAATGCAAATAGGTGAAACCATCGTATTACCACGTAGTTTGAAATTACCTTACGCATTGTTGTAGTTGGAGTGGTTAATGTTGATGGAAAAGGGGTGAATCGCATTTGTTATGGTGAGTCCTTTTTATGAAATTGCGTGGAGTGTTATTTTTTTAATGGAATAGAAGCATTCGTTTTTTCTTGCACCATCCTTTAGCAAGGAATTGGTTATGTGATGTCCTTTGTAGTTGGTTTGGAGTTAGAGGTTGATAAAAATTTGTCAAAGTGTATCTTGTTTGCCTACTGATCTGCACATTTTTGGTGTTTTATTTTAGGACTTGTTATGGCAGTTCTCACGGGCTTTTGCCCAAGGTTTTAATGTTTATTTGCAGTTTTAGAGATCGGGCCTAAGAAGAAAAGAGTGTGCAAAAAAGTGAAAGAATTGAAGCAGATGAGTCACGCCTAAAAAGCCCACATGATTTGTGGGCTGCGCCACAATATTGGCCTGCAAATTGGACTCCATGGCTGCACCCGAAATCAGCTTCAAGTAATTCAATTCCAAGTGGATTTTGATCCAACATCAAAGTCAGCAAGTGGGCCTTCATGCAATTGAAGTCCAATCCAATTTGATCCAACGCAGGGGCTGATGCCAATTAATTGATCTCAATTGGAATTCAATTCAATTGGAATTGATTCCAATCAGGTGGATAAAGCCGAATTAAGTGGGCCTGCGCAGAAGGAATTGGCTGGATGCAAATAAGGAAAGTCAAAATCCAATCCAATTGGAATCTTGGTCAAAGGACAAAATATCACGTGAAGAAGGGAGTCTTGAAGATTTATCCAATTGGAGAAAACTTCCATAGCAAGAAACATAATCCTACTGCAGTTCCAATTTGGAGTTTCCCGTTTTGAATACGTTTCCTTAATTAATTAGGAGTTGTTCTCTAATTCCGATTTTAATTCTGTTTTCCTCCCTATATATATATGGGACGTTGAGAAGAATTCAATTGATTAGTGAGGAATCAATTGATTAGTTAGTAATTTCCATACAGTACACTACATATACCCTTTCCTTTAATACTTTGCAATTAGTTTACATGCCAGTTTCAATTAGTGGTTAATATTCAGAATTCCGTTTTGCTCTGTTTGCGCCTGTTGTCAGATCGGGAATTCTTAAATTTCAGTAAAGTATTCTCTTTTCTCTTTTAATGTCTTCTTTTATAATTATGTATTTTTCGTGTTTTATCATGAGTAGCTAATTTATTAGTTCTGGTATTATGTAAGAAGCCATAATCCATGCATGTATGAAACCCAGAAATTAATCTAAGGTCTAATTAAATTATGTTTCTAAATTGCCTGTGTTTATATGTCTAATTACTAAGATTTTATTAAGCCTGATCAACTTAGTTTAATCTGGTAGAGTCAGTGAGTGGCACAACTACCGGCCGAGTAGTACAGGATTAATTGGGTAATAATTTCTAATGCATCGTCAGTAGGAATTATTAGTTTCGGGTTCTTCTAGTTCTTAATGCTTCTATTTGTTAATTAATAAGGTTTGCGGGGACTCGCGGCCTGTTAGTTAACGTAGTTAGGGAATAATTCCTTTGCGGGGACTCGCGGGGGATTATCGAGAATCTATGGAAGAATTGGAATTATTTGCGGGGACTCGCAGTAATACTATAACTGAAACGGCATAAATAATTAGACAAGTTAAGAGGTTTATGATTGCATGCATGAGATTAAGGTGGATTTACATAATACCGGAATTTTCTCTCATTAATTGATAATTGTTTAATTCTTTTATTTAATATTAGTTTAATTATTATTTTGCTATATTTAAGTGACAACGCTAAGGTCTCTTAAGAGATACAAAGGTGACTACTAGTCATAGTTTGGATTTATTTGCACGTTAATTGGAATTTGAATGAAATTGCCGTCTCTGTGGATCGACCCTGTCTACTACTGTGCTATATTTTATTAGCATTTTAATTACAGGTTTTAAGCAGTATTTTTACTGTATTTGGTAGACCCACGACAAGTCCTATCACCTACCACCGAATTGTGTGTGTTTGGAGAAGCAAAAATGGGTTGTGGATTCCGGATTAATGATGAATTGCGTGTTTTTTTACTCATTTGAAAAGCGAATAGATGAAACCATCGTATTTCCACGTAGTTTGAAATTACCTTATGCATTCTTGTAGTTGGAGTGGTTAATGTTGATGGAAAAGGGGCGAATCGCATCTATTATGGTGATTCCTTTTATGAAATTGCGTGAAGTGTTGTTTTTTTAATGGAATAGAAGCATTCGTTTTTTCTTGCACCATCCTTTAGCATGGAATTGGTTATGTGATGTCCTTTGTAGTTGGTTTAGAGTTAGAGGTTGATAAAAATTTGTCATTGTGTATCTTGTTTGCCTATTATCAAATTGTGTGTGTTTGGTGAAGCAAAAGTGGGTTGTGTATTCCGGATTCATGATGAATTGCGTGTTTTTTTACTCATTTGAAAAGCGAATAGATGAAACCATCGTATTTTCACGTAGTTTGAAATTACCTTACGCATTCTTGTAGTTGGAGTGGTTAATGTTGATGGAAAAGGGGCGAATCACATTTATTATGGTGATTCCTTTTATGAAATTGCGTGGAGTGTTGTTTTTTTAATGGAATAGAAGCATTCGTTTTTTCTTGCACCATCCTTTAGCATGGAATTGGTTATGTGCTATCCCTTGTAGTTGGTTTAGAGTTAGAGGTTGATAAAAATTTGTCATTGTGTATCTTGTTTGACTATTCTCAAATTGTGTGTGTTTGGTGAAGCAAAAGTGGGTTGTGTATTCGGGATTCATGATGAATTACGTGTTTTTTTACTCATTTGAAAAGCGAATAGGTGAAACCATCATATTTCCACGTAGTTTGAAATTACCTTACGCATTCTTGTGGTTGGAGTGGTTAATGTTGATGGAAAAGGGGCGAATCGCATTTATTATGGTGATTCCTTTTATGAAATTGCGTGGAGTGTTGTTTTTTTAATGGAATAGAAGCATTCGTTTTTTCTTGCACCATCCTTTAGCATGGAATTGGTTATGTGATGTCCTTTGTAGTTGGTTTAGAGTTAGAGGTTGATAAAAATTTGTCATTGTGTATCTTGTTTGCCTATTATCAAATTGTGTGTGTTTGGTGAAGCAAAAGTGGGTTGTGTATTCCGGCAGTTTTTTCAGTTTTCGTCTTCCCCTCCAATTCCTCAAAAATTCATCCCCAAAGCCTTCCCTTCCCTACAAGCAAACCGTTGAAGTTGCAGTAAAATCGATGTTAATTGTCTTCCAATCACAACGAGGTAGTTCTTACTTTTTACTGTCCACTCCTTCCGTTTCTCTTTGTTGGCTTTTCGTTTTCATGGAGGACAAACCCTTTGCCCCTCTGCTTCTGCCGGTTCAGTTTTGCTCTTCATTTCAGTCTTGGAGCATTCTGCTGCTCAGTATTGCTTTGTTGATAGTAAAACGTGAAACTTGGGAAATAGTGCCTAACATAAAATAAAGGAAGCTACATTGTATTGTATTCGGTTTGTATGCTAAAATTGCTTTCCATGGGCTTTGGTGAGTAATTTTATTGAATTGAATTGAAGTTTAGGAGAAGGAATTTGGTGTACTGTTTGGCATGCACATTTCTTATGTGGGTTGACTTCATTTAGCAATGATTAAGTTCTTCATTTTTCATGTTGCATAAGCATGGTTCGACTGAACATGATGGTTATGCATATGGCCGACCATGCATAGTAAGATAAAAGTTCAGTTGCTGCATAAGCACGCTGGTTCCTCCCATCTAGTAATTATTTTTGTGTTGCATTAGAATTTTCTCATTTACGCATGATATTTGGTTTTTGTGCGACTTCTTGCTACATAACGTGTTCCTTGGGAAGCTATTGTTCAGGGAATGCATACTCTATTCCAAGAATTTGCCCTACAAAGTAATAGCTCTGAATTGGAGCATCTTTAATCCTTCTATTTTCTTAGGAGTGTCTTTTCAAGGATATTGCAGAAGCCACACAATCACCTCCTATGACTCACGCTCACAGATAGTATTGGCATTCTTCGAGATTTTTCAGTCTTGTGATAGATGAACACCCTCTCACAGCATCAGCTTTGAGTCTGCTGATTGATAACTTTCACTTGGATTCTTTCATATTTTGTTTCTTTGAATTATGCTTTGAGTGCATGCGTCTTCATTTCCTGCAGAATCAAGAACAATGCTTCTTAAGCTACTGCAGTCTAGAAGACCTGGTTAGCTGTAAATGGATATAAAGTACAACTACATACATTGATATGCTGGCTTACTATACAACAATTATTTGAATCCAAGTTGCCATATACTATCAATTATTTGGTGAATCGAGTCTGAAATTCCAACTGGGTAATTGGCGTTAGTTGAGCTAAACTACAGTATATTTTCCTTTGGTAACCGGTCCATATCTTATTCATTTTTACTAGCCCATCACAGTTCATTTGTTTCCTTAGGCATATTCTCAGGCTGAGCAGGATTAGTTATAGGGTTTAATGTTTTAAGACAGATAGTCTAATGATAACAAGTTGCTGATTTTAACCATTCGATAGAATTTACTGTTGAATTAATCAGACTTTAGTTAGTTCATCTGTTTATTAATTGGAAAGAAAGCCAGAAGATCATTATTAATCCTGCTGTGTGTTCTCCAATAGTGATGAAAATGACATCAATTTTTGTATAGGATATGGCATAGAAGTATTCATTTACTAACATTATTTTTGAACTCCTCACCAGTAAAAGTTAAATTAAAATTTTTATTTATGAAACTTTAGATTGCAGAAGAAGCTAAACAAATAACTTGCATGTATGGTTCTAGGGCCCATTGTAGAATTAAAGATCTGTGTGGACAAGAAATTAGCACATCAGACAACACCCTAAAACAGGCTAAATGCTTTAGATGGGACCTTTGTATTTTGTATGGTGTCTTTTATGATAATGAATCAGATTGTGTCATAGAATCAGTTTGGTAATATATGTTGTAGATGCATGATAACCACTGTCTCAGTTCTCTTCACAACATGTATTTGTACCTAAGATTCAAGATGTTTTTGTTTATGGAAAACAAGATTGGTTTAAAATCTTATGCAAACACAAGGATGGAGAGCATAGTGGTCTGTAATGCTGCAATCTGCTAATATTTGCAGCATACTCTATTATTGTAGTTCTCATTCATCTTTCAAATTAACCAAATTTGCGTTACATTTTGGTGCTGGGAGAGTGTCAGTGTTCAGAGTACTATGGCAAGCGTTCTTTGTTTTTAATTGTTATGCTTTAAGATTATAGAAATCGTTAATGCAACGTTCTCTTTGTGAGATCAAAAATTACCATAACGGGATTGTTACTTGTTTCTGCCACATAGAATGGTTTGTGTTTCATTTGACTCAACAATGCCTGTTGCCATGAAAATCTAATGTTTTCTTGGTCATCAAATTGGTATAAAATCAGTTGGTCAACTTCTTAGAAGTGCAATTTTTTTGTGCCTTGTGTCTCTAGTGGTTCTCTTTCATCAAATATAGGTCCTTTCCAATATTTTAGAAACTCAAACCCAAAAGGTGCTGATACTTATTTTTCACTGTTATGGAAATATTATAATTCATACATTCTTTTGCTCATCATCTCCATGTGTGATGTAGCAGGACAGATTTGCAGTGGACCATCTTTTTATGCAGTATTCATGATCATCATCATTCTTATCATATTAATATAAGGGTGCTTTGTGAGAATTCCTTTCATGCAGTGTCAGCTAACTTTACTGTTAACTTCCTGCTGACTTTTTAGATTAATAGGAATAAGAAGTATCAAAAGAATGAATGTTTTGAGATGGCACTCTACCTCACCCAGACTTAGTTCCTGGTTGTATTGGCATCATATACATCTTAATGGGCTCTGTTCTTATTATTCAACCAACTTGAGTGCAACAATCACCGTGTATAACAATTATGTTGACAAAACAAGTGTCTTCTCTTGGAATTCAATCATCACCGAGTTGGCACGCAGTGGTGATTCATTTGAAGCCCTCAAAGCCTTCTTGAAAAGAAAAGAAGGGTTTAAGTGAACTTTATGCGTATCCTTCATATTGAGAATGCCAATTTACTTGCAATGTTTCTAGTGGCTATGGTTTTGAAGCTTCCCCAAACCAGAGAGATCGCCTGGAAATCATTTATAGCCGTAGCAACAGGGTTAAATTGGAATAACTTTAGTATCATTTTCTCACACATCGGAACACTAAAGTATATAATGCCTTTGGTGTATATTGCATCAAATTCAGGTTTGTGCTGATACTATAACTACTGGCGATAACTCAGCAGATTCTGGCTTTAAATTCTAAACCATTGCATTGCTTAGTGGGAAAAATGGATGTACTCACAGATGTTAAAGGATAATGCCAAATAATGCTGAACATTATAGCAGTCAGCCTCCCTTGAATAAAATTGTTCCTTTCTTGCATTGTCTACAGTGTGAATTGTCCAATTCTCCTGTAATCTAATTTCCTGGAATTTACTGTCAAACATGGATGGCATGTTTGCTAGGAAGGATTAAATATGCGATTTTCTTTTCAGTTCTTTCATGAATTTTATTTTTAGGTTTATTTGTTTAATTTTGGTGGTAATCAAATCATCATTTAGAATGATCTTGTCCGTGGGGTTTTCTAGTGTAAGGAGGTGATGTCGTAAAGTTTTTGTCAAATCTCGTTCAGGGGTGACATGTATGTAAGCTATTTGACACAATGAAGTCAGTAACATGATAAAACTTAGATAACTTCTGAGTTTGCTTTTTGTTGGGAACGTCTTCATAACCAAGAAGATATACTCTCACTGGCTAGGCAACTTTGATATATGAACCAATCATCCATTACAATTCATAAGTGAATGATCCCTCATCGGTTAAATGACATAATTATATGATCCCTCTCTCTCTCTCTCCCTATCTCTGTCTGTCTCTATCCTTGTGAATGAAAAAAGAAATAAAGTAAGTACGGGAATTGAAAAAGGAGTGAGCGCAGAGAAAGCGGCATTACATCATCCGAGACGGAAGCAAAAACTTCATTAACTCTCCCCTCTTTGGATGATCTAAAACCGGAACTAAGTAATGGAAGGGATAGAATCACAGTGACAAAGGGCGTATTAATTAAGCACACAATTTTTCCATTAATTCAATATAGCTTGCATGGTTGGTAAGTTCCTTTTTATTGATGTCGCAGGTGATTGTCCTCTGTCAAGTACCACCGGTTATAGTATTCAAGCGGCCGGGCCCCGTCAGGTTTAGGCTGTTGTTATTCGCTGTGTTCAAAGAGTTTGGTGGTTTGATCTTTGAACTTCATACATCAAAGGCTTCTCTATAAGGTGGGTTTTCATTTTCTAACTTGGTTTCTTGTTTTCATTACTTCAATTTCGTATTTAATTTTTTTTTTTTTTTTGGGTGGAAATTTGAAATTCTTAAGTTTATCCGATTTTGTTCTTGTAATTTGCATTTCCTTGGATAATTGTTGTTCATTCATGCTTCCCATGCCGTTAGCTAGTCCTGGTTTGATTCTTGTGGGTCTAGAATTGGTTTTCCACTTTTCTCATTTTTGGGTAGGAATATTCAGAGCTAGTTGGAGTAGATTTTGCTTAACTCCTTATAATTGTTGTTTGGACAGTTTTCTTGACTTGTGTTAGAGGTGATGAAGTTTCCATTGCTAGAGTTGGAATGAAGTTCTTAATTTTCCTCATTTTTGGACATTTTGGTTTTATGGTTATAATTTAGGTATTGTTCATTTGAAAATCGAAAGCTTCTTGGATGACATATGGTTTGGATTTCCTAATGTGTGAAAGAAGTTTTGATTTGTTCTTTGATGTCCAAGCATTTAGAACGTAGGGTATAGGATTGGTTAGTCGTCACTTTCTTGACTTGTTGGGATGTAGTTGTGAATTGCTAGCTACTTGAATGGATTTCCTAATTTATCTTTTTTTTTGGGTATTGGAACTTTACAGTTCAAGTGTAAAGATTATTCCTTCTTGCAGATGGTTTATGGGTTTATTGAAAATTTCTTGTGACTTGTGAGTGTTATATGGTTCAAATCTTGAAGGGAAGTTCTTAACTTTCTAAATTCTAGGCATTTAAGATTCATGATCTAGGATATATGCTTCAGATATATGTTAAAATTTATGATTCATATTCTCTTATAGTTCTTGTTTCATATTTTAGGAATATGCCCTGGTTTTTCGTAAGCCCTTGTAGAAATGTTGCTGTTGTTATTTAGATCGATATTTTCTGTAACTGAAGTAGTCTGGTAAACAGTTGAAGTGCTTCCGCTGGTTGAGGTACATAGAACTTGGTGCTACATCTGTGCTGCACTGAAATGGCAGGGAAATCAGTTAGAGTTATGTTATATTGGCATGGGAGAATTGTGCGTGGTCCCAATGGTTCGGAGTACAGTTCTCCTCCACGACGTACTATTTCAGTTGCTGAGACTGTGAATTTCGAGCTCATTTCTCGGAGGTTTTACGAAGTCAGCAGAACATCGCCTCTCTAGCACAAGCTACAGATTTATTGTAGAACTCCAGTGCTCGTCCCTGCTAATGCTCCCGAACAGAGTGTGTTTGAGCACATTCTCATAGATGATGATGAAAGCCTCCGTGATATGCTCAATATACCAAAAGACTACCCATTTGTTGCTGCTGTCCAGGTTTATTTAATTAAGGAGCGACTTCCCATTGCACCCCACCCTGATGATGAAGATGACTTTGACATTATTGGCTCATCCGTAATGTCATTCACAGAACTATTAAATAGTGGACAAGGAGAGGAAATTCGGGGAGATGTTAACCTCAATTCTTTGGCCGATCGAATCCCCTTCGGTTGCCCTTCCCCACAACCACCCCTCGAATCGATACCTCACCTAGAAGCAATCCATGGATTGAGCACTTCTGAGTATTTAGTGCAGGATAACCCAACCCCCCTTCAAACCCCTCATGAGGAGGATGTTCTTGATGCCGTGCCGGGTGGTAATGCGTCTGTAGGTGGAGTCGGGGAACACGTCGTGGGACAGTGTGAATTGGGAGACATGCCCAATCCATTGGACAAATCTGCAGTCCATGTAAAGATGCGTGAAGACGTCGGGGCAAGTATAAAATTTTTCAACTCCATTGGGAATGAGGCGCAGCACACGGTTGATCAGTTCCACGACGGGTCATGCCCAGTATGGAAAGATGACATGTCTGCCAATTTGGAGAAGGGAATGGTTTTTGGGACGAAGGAGATTCTTCAGAATTCCGTTAAGCTGTGGTCGGTCCGGGCCAACCGATACTACAGAGTACTGTATTCTAGCCGACGCGATGGACAGTTATCTGCGCATACAAAGATGAGCAGAAGTGTCCATAGAGCGTCCACGCAATATGTAAAAATGGTTGTCACTTTAAGATTACCCATCGTATCTTCGACCACTCATGCTCTCCGAAGCGATTAGGCCATGATCATCCAAATGTTGATTGCAATAGCATTGGGCGTTTAGTTAGGGGAAATGTGGAGGCAAATGCATCTTACAACGTTCGGGATGTGCAGGAGGATGTTAGGAAGCTTGAGGTGGATATTTCATATAAGAAGGCGTGGTTGGGGAAAAAGAAGGCCGTCGAAATGGTGTATGGAGGGTGGGATGAATTTTATAGGAATTTGCCTATATTTATGCAGGTTGTGCAACAGACAAATCCAGGCACAATTGTGGATTGGAGACACGCCGATGGTACCACAGAAGAAAGGAGTATATTTCATTCAGTTTTTTGGTCTTTTAGGCCAAGCATAGAGGGATTCAAGCATTGTCGGCCATTTATTACCATAGATGGGACCCATATGTTTGGGAAGTACAATGAGAAGCTACTGATTGCATGTGGCGTTGATGCAGCGGGGCATATATTTCCATTGGCCTGTGCTCTCTGCGACGAGGAAAACTTGGCTAATTGGTCTTTGTTTCTGGCCAATCTTGTACGACATGTAGTCGAAGGCCGCCTTGACGTTTGTCTAATTTCTAATAGGCACAGGGCTATCTTGGCGGCAGTTAAGGACAACCCATTATTGCAGCCCCCCTATGTTCATCACAGGTTCTGCTCTCGATATGTTAAAGCCAATTTCAGTAAGCAGTTCAAAGATGCCGATTTGAATAACCTCATGGCAGGGGCATCTAGTGCGCGTCAAATTCAGAAGTTCACTGCAATAATGAGGACAATTAAATCGATTGACGAGTCTGCGTATAATTGGTTGGCTGACATCCCATTTTATCAGTGGACTCTTTGTCACGATGGTGGATACCGGTATGGGATAATGACAACCAATAACAGTGAGTCGTTCAATGGTGTACTGTTGGAGGTCAGACAACTACCAGTAACAGCTTGTGTGAGGTTTATTTTCTTCCGGTTGGTTAAGTACTTTGAAAGGTACCTTGCAGAGGGACTTAAATATTTGAAAGATAATGATCATTGGCCTACAAAGGTCACGGAGAAGTACTTGAACAATCAGCGGAGGTCAAAGTATCACAGAATAACACAATTTTATCGGGAGGATGGGTTATACCAAGTTCGCACTGGTGTTCGTCCAGATGGGAGAGGTAACAATTCACACAATGTTAATATACGGGAGAAAACCTGCAGTTGTGGTAAAATAAATATCTACAAGATTCCATGTTCCCACATAATCAAAGTATGTGAAGATTTGAAAAGGGATGACTTGGATTTGGTTTCAGAATTTTATTCTGCGCGGACAATGGTTGACACATATTTATCACATTTCTTCCCTATAATGCATGAAGATTATTAGCCTGCGTCTCCCTTTCTGTTAGTGCCAAATCCATCAAGGGTGAATGATAAAAGAGGAAGGCCCCGCAGAAAGAGAATTACAAATGCTATGGACAGTCAGCCAATGAAGCAGTGCTGAGCTTGTCACCAACACGGGCACAGTAGGAAACAATGTCCACGCCTTGCGTAACTACGCGAGAGGGCCAACGCACACGCGTGATGTTATTTATATTTCCCTCGGAAGTGATCTGTTTATATGGTTGAACAATCTTATATTGCTATTTTATGTATCTTCCAGTCCTCCATTAGTTGAACTTCATCCAAGTAGTTTTAGAAAACCATTTAGCCACTCTCAGTAAAGTCCCAATGTGTTTTATTTTTGGTGGTGATGGGGATAAAAGTTGGATGCAAAATTTAGAAGTTTATAAAATGTTAAAAATCTCTAGTGATTCTTCCATTGGGCTTGGTGGGAGTATTAGAAATGCAAATAAGCCGTAGTTAAATAGTTCTAGGAGCTGGTAGAATCTTAATTGAGGAAGTTGAACTATAAAATTGGTGCTTCCTAATTTTGATTCTATTGACTCTTAGTGTCCTAATCTCTTATTTGGATCAAGTCTAGTGGGAATATTTGCTCTTCTAGATATCTCATTTCAAATCATCGCTTACGCAGTTCACTCACTTCTTGTTATGTTTTCAATTTTGTAAGTTGGAACTGCAGTTGTGACTCGAGCAGATGGGAGATTGGCATTAGGAAGATTAGGAGCCCTGTGTGAGTAGGTAACTTTTACTTATGCATTTACTTGATATTTTGTTGTACTTCCCAATCTTTGTGTATACCAATTCCAAATTGAACCTTACAAAACTGCAATATCATTGTCACAAAATGCAGGATCAGAAACGAACTTCTCAAGGGTTTGAAGTTATTTTGGAAACTTTTGGAGCAGTTGGTGTTGGTCGGCAAAGGCTTAGATACCGAAGATTAATTCATATCAAGTACTGAATTGGCACACACATACTTAAATCTATTTACTTAAACTGTCACAAATTAGGTTTGCGGCCCAGTACTTAGATCAACACATATTTTGGGGATAAGTATGTAAGTTCTAAGCTAGTGATAAACACAGCGATGAGATAATTCACATGCACAGACGACAATATATCGAATAAGCAATTGATATCTCAAAATGCGAAACTATGTAGGCAACAACAGTATAGAAAGAATGGAAAGTAGAACTTGTTAGTGGAAATTGAAATCTTGTTCTATTCTTCCTGTCCTCGTTATTTATTTATTTATTTTCTGTGTGGGCCCCCTCCTTTCTGTCTGTGTTTCCATCACATTCAATGCCTTGTACTATAAAACGTTATTTTTGATTATAAAAGCAGTTGTGCATAGATTGGCCACAATTGGGCATGCTAACAGTCGGCCTCTAAATGTGTATTCAGAATTGCATAGAGTTCCAAGCCTCTGTGCTGCATCTTCGTCGTTGTAGTGCTGCTTATTTCTGTAACTTGGCACAAGCCTTTAATTAGCCATGATTTTAAGGCATGACCAGTGAACTGTTCGGTACCATAAACCATGAGCAAAGGTGTGGATTAAAACTTAAAACTGAGTCTGTGTAGTATAGATAAAATACTGCAGCCTTAAAAGATTGATTTATTAAACTAAGGAAGGAAAGGGTGAAAGTTGTTAATACATTATAGGGGCACTGCACACAGTTTCTTGACAGCAGGAAAAAGCTCAAAACAGGATGCTAAATAATTGAGTCAAAAGAAATCACTTATTCTCATTACTTCCCACTTAAAGCTAGTGCAAAGTTCAATGCATGAATTTGGTCTATACTAAATGTGTAGACTGAATGTCCTCTTTGCTGTCCTCAAAACAGTAATTACAGGAATTGTTTCCTTAAGCTCATTATAGAAGCAGCTGAAAACCTCCAAAATGGAGTAGATTCACCCATCTTTTCCCTTTTGAAGGCAATCGATTGAAAGCCATCAAACAAACCAACAAGATGAAGATGCAATATAGAAAATGACTGAACAAGAAAATAAGAACATTTCAGAATTTGCTGCTAAAAAAACCTTTCAGTCAGGGCAATTTCTCTAATTCCAAATTTGCTTATGGCTCTTTGAACAGCAACCATATTTCCTGGATCTCAAGTAACCTGTATCAATGACATAATTTGGACCTTAAGAATGGATAGCATGAACATCTTTCTGTTCATGTTCTTTTCTCTTCCCCTTTTGTGTGTGTGTCTGAAAAAAGCTACCAGCCTTGTAAGTTTGAGGGACCATCAATCTATGAGTTTCAACATGTGCAACTGAAAGAAAAGTTATTGAGTGTAGTTCTTCACCCTTTCCTTCAGTTGTTCATTCAACTCCCCATCGCTCATGAATGTTCCAAAGATCCTAAAACACTTAGAACTAGAAACCATAAAAGACACTATAGACCACAACCAAATGTCAAGTGAAACCCATCTCACACCAAACCTTCATTCAAACAAATAACAGTATTCAATGGAAAACAACCAAATTCATCGAATTAGATCACAGTAACACGACGCAGAAATTACCACATCCCATTAAACCTGAACTCTTAAAAATATTATCTTCATTGTAGTTTTACAAACACACTCTCATTGACATAAATGTATATTTTTCCTCCTGTAAGTACATGTATGCAGTTCACTTATTTAGTTGTTTTGTCTTCTCTGTTCCTGCATCTTGTGGAGATGCGGCTTACTTTGTCCTACATTGTTATTCACTCCAAATAGTTTCAGTTTAGAGAAAATGGCAGTGTCCTGACGACCTAATTGCAACAGATTTTCAATGCAATGTGACACCTCCAAAATTCTTGAACCACTTCAGCTTATGTATTTTCTCATGATGTAGTCAGATTGTTCCTAATGCATCATACGTACACTTTTTTTTTCAGACTCATAAAATTCTAAGTAACAATTAATTTCAGTTTAGAGAAAATGGCAGATACTATAGACCTAATCCTCAACAGATTTTCAATGCAATGTGACACCTCCAAAATTCTTGAACCACTTCAGTTTTGTATTTTCTCATGATGTAGTCAGATTGTTCCTAATGCATTATATGTGCACTTTTTTTTTTTTGACTGAATACGTTGGCAGATTTGGTTTTTCTTTATTTATTTACATAGTTCTTATAATATACAAATATTAAAATAAATAAATAAATAAAACTACAGGAGGCGAGGAAAGTCAAACCATAAGTGATCTAGAAAGATGAAAAGAATCTGGATATTGAGTTTTAAAATGGGTTCAGGCTGTTATATGTTCAACATAGTAACCAGTTTTAACCTAAACTTTTAAGATTAGCAAATGCATTTGGGCACAGATAACAAAGTTAAATTGTTAACGGAAGCTTGGAAATGTAGAGTAATGATTAGTTTACAAATCACACCAGGTGCCTTTCCATACTCCCTATCACTGAAGAACTAGCTTTCCAGGAAAAATGTAAAGAAGCTTGAAACAATGGCATGCTGTAGGAGAATCAATAGAATAACAAGAAGCACAGTTTAGTGCAATAGAAGGAAGGAAAGTACCTCAATTCTATTTCTGTGCAAGTGTACTATAAAACTGTATTTTTGATTATAAAAGCAGTTGTGCATAGAATAGCCACAATTGGGCATGCTAACAGTCGGCCTCTAAATGTGTATTCAGAATTGCCTAGAGTTCCAAGCCTCTGTGCTGCATCTTCGTCGTTGTAGTGCTGCTTATTTGTGTAACTTGGCACAAGCCTTTAATTAGCCATGATTTTAAGCATACATGAATCAAAATGAAAAGCAAATGAAAGTCCACAAGTATATCTTAGCATGCAAAAATGATACTGAAAAAATGAAATTTGAAAAGTTTGTCCAATACATAAAAGCTTTTGTGAGAATGGCCTTCATAAGCTAATAAAAGAAACTACGCACAAGTAAACATAACTAAGAGCACATCAAAGCATTTTTAATCTTTTCTAAATAAAGGATTTAGCTTAAGTTAGAAGATAAGGCAAGGCCTTGTTAACCAAAGGGCTTTTACAGCTCTTTACTCAATCAATATCCAAGAAGACCTCTGGTTACATTCAAAAGGAATACAACACTGCAGCAATAACAAGAACTAAGCAGTTACCCCATTTTGTGGGATAGTGGGTTCTGTAAAACATTCAAAAAGGACTAGCATGGTTAATTTTAGAATCCGTAATATAATAGCATGTCAATAGTGGATACTAGACATGGACCTGAGGAAACACTCCAGTCGTTTGGCGACCACTTTCATACATGGAAACACACCATTTCTTCTTTGCATTTGGAGCAAAATACTCCGCAACAAATTTGCGCCAAAACTCAATATTATTGTCCTTCAAAATATATAGAAAAAAAATCAAAACAAATCCACCAATAGAAACAGTAAATTAACCAGTATTTATTGAGATTAATGTAGTAGCAATCTTACTTCAGGCCTGTGTTGCTATTGATACATATAATGTGTCAGCCGGCGAGCACACATTCCGGGCTCATATACAGGTTTCACAGGAGACCTGATAGACAAGTTATGTGCCTAAAACTGTGGCTGCAAGGGGGGCCTTTGTTGAGGGATAGTCTTTAAAAGTTGTTGCTGCTGCTGTTGGTGTTGCAGGCTCACCACCAGAACTACAATCCTAGGATTCAAGTAAATCAAAAGAGATAGAAACAAAGTGCTGTTATAGAACCTCAAATGATAGAGAATTATGTGAGATATCCACAACTTTTGCCCTGAAAGTGTCCACCAACCACATGACCTGAACATTTTAGTCAACTAGTCACATTTACTATGTATCCAACAACATACTTAAATCAGAAACCTCCAAGGATACCTAAGAATAACTTTCAGGTTCTTTGGGTTGAGTGTAGTTCTTCACCCTTTCCTTCAGTTGTTCGTTCAACTCCCCATCGCTCATGAATGTTCCAAACCTCCTAAAACACTTAGAACCAGAAACCATAAAAGAAGTATGAAGGAACTCATCTTCACTCCCTATTTCAGCATCTCCCTTTAAGTTGGCACTTGTATCTCCAACCAAAATGCCCTCCACAGCCAACATTGAGTAAACATAGAGCTGAAAATTTAAAATCACATAGCAGCATTTTTGTAGACGTGCAATCAGTCATATGTTCACTTTTTGAAGCTAAAATAATAGTGTAGAGCAGCAGCCTAATAACTTTAGTTCTGAAGTAAACCACATAAAAAATTCTCTCTTCAAAAAACCTTTGATATTCAGTAGCAAAATAGATAACAGATTCAGATTTTTCAAACTCCAAAAGATCCATAAACCTTTCCCCATAAATCAGCTCCAAATTAAGAATTTGAGCTCCTTTGAGATACCTTATTTTATCCTTCTCTCACTCTCTTTTTTTAAAAAGAAACATCCAAGGAAAATGACATAACCAAAAGAAACAGCTGTCTAGACCAGGAGCACAAACAGAACATTGCTAAGTTAATCCATAGTATCAAAAGAGGATATCAAACTGCAATAATTGAGCATAAACATTAAAGATGCAGAGAAAGAAACAAAATTTTCTCAAAAATACGAAAAAGGCAGTAAAATAACAAGCCAAATCAGGTCTTTTTCACCTGAGATAAATTTTCATGAACAGATACACTTACACAAAGTATCTACCTAAAATAACATAGATAAGAAAAGGATGGACATGGAGCCACAAAAGCTACAACTACATACCCTTTCAGTCAGGTTTATGATCAATACAAGCATCCCTTAAACCATGACATTTATTAGAAAGTGAACCCAACCATTAGGCATCTGATACTTACAGCATTGGTGAAAGCTGTCAAAACCTCAAGTCTTTTATACCTGACAGAAAATGAACTTTTGCTTATCCTACTGAATTTCTCAATCAGACATAAAAATATGCAACTCAGAAAGTGTGAATAAGATTTCATTGAGGAAACAGAAAACATGTTCTCAATGAAAGCAACTCTCACATTCTGGAGTTATAAGCTGATAAAAATCAAATCTCTGATTTTAATCAAGTGAACAAATCAAAGAAACAAACCCAAAACAATGTTGTCAAGGAAATGAGCTACATTTATAACAAAGAGAAGAAAATTCCTAATCTTACCCATATGTATAGAATCGGTCAGGCGGTGTCCGTGAAGTTGCCATTGCAAATAATGAAAAACTCCACCATCCACAACCAAATGTCAAGTGAAACGCATCTCACACCAAACCTTCATTCAAACAAAGAACAGTATTCAATGGAAAACAACCAAATTCAATTTAGATCATAGTAACACGACGCAGAAATTACCACATCCCATTAAACCTTAACTCTTAAAAATGTTCTAATTTCTTGGAGTATGTATCCATTGTGATCTTGAACTCCACCTTGCTTTGTGATACTTTGTTTGAGCATCATTCTCGGCACGTCGGACTAGAATGTTTCTTTTGTTGCCTTGCTTCTGCATGTAGAACTGTTGTTTTAATGATGTCTCATGGAAGTCTTTTGCCCATTGGCTGATCTACAAAACGATTCCTCATATTAAATAAATTGATACATATCGCTTGCTTTGACCTCAATCTCCATGTTCATTTTTATACTTAATCCTGCGTCTGGTTTCATGTTCATTTTTTTTTCTTTTTTCCATTTGCAAGCCATCTACAATGGAAATGGGACATGGGGGGAACCCTTTGGCATATTTGGACCCAGGCCCTAAAGACCGCAGTGTCCTGACATTGCAACCCAATCATCGCTCAGAATTGATCTGGGCAGACTCGGCAACTCCTCTGCTGTCTTTCAAGTCAAGTAATCACGATCTGTGGAATTTTGGTGCCTTGCATCCTCGCGTGATCACTCTCCTGCAATATACAGGATTTTATGGTGTATTCAAAGGAGGTGATATAAAAGTGGACAAGCATTTAATAAATGCATTGGCTGAGAAGTGGCGACAAGAGACTCATACATTTCACCTTCCCGTCGGTGAAGCAACGGTGACGTTGCAGGATGTTGCGGCTATATGGGGGTTGCCCATACTTGGTTTACCTCTTATTTCTAACGGCGCAACACGCAAAGTTGATGAGTGGCAGGAATTATGTTTTCAATTGTTGGGTTACCAGCCGGAAGCCACTGAAATTAAGAATGGCTAGTTGAATTTGGTGGGTCTAAATACTCACTTGGTTGAGGTTCTCCCCATTCATGATGACTCCCCGGATGAGGATGTTGTGCAGCACACCAGAGGCAGAATTATGCAGTTGATTGCTATGTTATTCAGTGACAAATCTGCTTCCGGTGCCAAACTTATATACTTACCATTTCTGGGCAATGTTCATGCTATAAGGAATTATAGCTGGGGCAGTGCTACATTGGCTTTGCTATATCGCAATTTATGCCGGGCTACTCGTATGGCCACAAAAGAGATAGGTGGCCCCCAACTACTGCTACAATTGTGGGTATGGGAAAGAATCCCTAAACTGACTCCGACTGTTCGACCAACAGTCACCGTTCAGAATTTCAAAGATTTAGCCCCCCTCCCTCGTGGTGCCGCGTAAGTTATGTATCGTTATATGTCTTTACTTGCATCATCCGGGTGATTCTTTTTTGTTTTCTAACCATTTTCCAATGTTGTGTTCATTATGTAGATGGAACAAGCGACGAAGTTTCGTGAATGTGGGATCACATTTAATTTATCTATTTCGGGACCAGTTAGATCATCTCGTCGAGGGAGATGTGAGTATTTCTGTGTTGTGAGTACTGCCTAAAAATTTGATCGTCCCGTATTGCTTACTAATTGCAATTTAATTTTATTCTCCTAGTTTATTTGGAACCCATATGAGGAGGATGAATTGCTGAAATTGCCTGATTATTGCTTAACGGGTAGAGATATTTGGCGCTCGCATGTCCCGCTCATTAACTTCTGCGTGGTCGAAATACATGCTCCTGAGCGCATTATGCGCCAATTTGGGTTTGAGCAGGGTATTCCTCCCGACATCGATACAGGTGAACGGCTTCACAGTTTGGATTTCAAAGGCCGAAATACTGAAAAATGGGCGATAAAACACAGAGACCATATAGCTCTTTGGGAACAAGCTGATCGTTCCGTCATTGTAGGGAATATTAGTAATGCATCTATTGATTACTTTTCTCCTTACATGACGTGGTATCGCAACATCACTCAGCTTCTGGTGGGTAATCCGGCTAAACCTCCTGATAGAGCGATGCGCCCGTACGGAGCTCTGACTGAGTATTATGTAAGTTTCAGCTCTTCTACCCAGCACTTCTTTCTATATTCAATTTGCAATCAGATCAAATATAACTTACTTAATTAAAATACTTTCAGAATCAATCTATGGAGTCGATGTATCATGTAATGGGAGAGATGCTTGACAACCTGCATTTGGAAGGGTATCCTATGGAGGACAAGTTAGTTTATGTGCGTGACCAGATAAATGCTACTCTCACTTGTTCTGGAGAAGGTCATCGACTAGTCGATGGGTCCTCCTCGGCATCGACGCAAGGCAGATCAATGCGCGAAAGATCTACCAATGAACACAAATCGGGTTCAACTCAGAGCCGACATCGTTCATCCACGTCCAGACAGCGAGAGGGTGGAGAAGATGGTTCTCAAAACTCCGGCGACGATTGGTCATATCATCAAACCTCGCATCATGAACATGGAACACCTGACAGCAATGCCTTTGAAGCGTTCGCTAGACACAGCACCTCCAGCCGTCCTGTACACGGTACACATGATAAATTGCATAAGCGGCGTAAGCCCCATAACGAGTCCGGTGAAGAAGCCCGGACCCTTTCCATGCATAGCGAGCCCACTACAGATACGCATGCTCATCCTCAACAGGGCCAGCATCCCTCGCATAGACCGCGTAGGCATACGCGTCCTCCTCCGTGTGGAACATAGAGAAGCGTTGATTGCTAGCATTTTGTATATTCCTAACATGTTGCTTTGTGTTAACTTAAAGAATTTGTCATGTACCTACTGCTGAATGAGATGGATGTCGTAGATTTGGTGAAATTGTGGATTTTTTCCTTCTGCTCACAGGGAGTTTGGTCCATGTACAGGGGAAACTCTGTCAAAATGTTTTTTTTCTCCCATCAAATTTCAACCTCGCCTATGCAAATTGAGTCATCATGCCATTATCGTCTGGTCCATGCAGTGCCCCGCATGTTCACATTGTGATGCCTAACCTTGTATGGAAATTCTGTGGTTTCCTTATTCGTTCTGTATTTTACAAAAATCCATTTTCATTGTCACTTAACATAAAACCTATACATAATCGAAATTCCTACATTTACGCACGGAACCTTATTATTAACGCGTAAGTGCATGTTTCATGTCATTCTTGTAACTTACGTAACTTTGTTAGGATTAGTATATTTTCGCTACCTTTGCTATTTTATATGTGCATGCAAATTTAAACTAAAACAGCCATAAACAACAAAAAAAGTGCATTATATGTGTAATTTAATAAGTCTTAGGCGATTACTAGTGTTACAAAAGTCATTTCGCTTAATAAGATAATGAATAATGGCTTAGTACAATTACATAACGAACTGAATTCATAATTTTTATTCTGTTTAACCTAACATTATTTCACTTACTCTACAATACACCCTTATTTAGTTGGAGAATTTACCAAATCCGTTTTCGCATTCCTGTAATTAATTATTCCCTACAGTGCTTATTTCAAACTTCATCCTTCAAAACCGAATTATGTGTTCTCGGCATGTGAATTTTGTTTTCTCAAAAAACTAATTTGGGAATTCGAATTCTCCAAAAAATGAATTCAATGAATTCGTTTTCTTCAGAAGACGAATTCCCTACATTCGTTTTCTAGGAAACCCAATTGAGGGATTTCGTTTTCCGAATGCACCGCATTTTTTTCATGAAAACGAATTCATCGAATTCGTTTTCTCATGAAAACGAATTTGCTGAATTCGTTTTCTGGAAAACGAATTCAGCGAATTCCTTTTCTCCTGAAAACGAATTCTCTGATTTCGTTTTCTGGAAAACGAATTCAGCGAATTCGTTTTCTCATTAAAACGAATTGGCCGAATGCGTTTTCCAGAAAATGAAACAGCTGAAATCGGCTTCTTACAAAACGAATTCGGGCACGCCTTCGCTGATTTCGTCTTCTCTTGTTCGTGACAAAAAAGTGAATCCCGAAATCGTTATTAGGGATAACAATTTCGCTGATTCCCTGAATTTCATGATCACACTTCTACGACTCCCATGGGAGTTAATTTTTTTTTCTTATATCCTAACGGAATTTCACTTACTCTCAAATACACCCGCACCTAGTTGACGAAATCCCCGAATTTCACTTTATTTTACTAAACCCTACAGTACTTTTTTTTTGCGCAATTTTATTTCTCTGCATTCATTTTGTAATCAAAAAAAATGTTCCATGCCAAACGAAACCTAATTATAGTTCAAGCGAAGTCATTGTTTGAACGAAGTCGTTTCTTTAGAAAACGAATTCCCCGATTTCGTTTTCAGTGCCAACGTTTTTCCTAAAATACTTTCTCCAGAGAACGAATTCGGGGAATTCGTTTTCTTCATAACAAATTTCGCCGACTTCGTTTTCTCACGCAAAACGCTTCTACGACATGAATTCATCTTTTCTAGCGTTTGAAATTTCGAATTCAATTTTACATATTACATGACTCTTTTTCCATCTTCTTTCCTTCAAGTAAAATCATATTTCTTCTTTTCATAACGCTATTATACAATGCACTTGTTTTCGACTATCATATTATTTAAATAAGCTTATTTCATTGAATTCATTTTCTACTAAAATTACGGGTCTATTTCTACAAAATAACATTACTTGTTTAAAATTTATTCCCTAATTTCGTTGTTTTATAAATAATATTTTCCCCCCAATGTTTTTATTTCACTGCTTTGGTTTTTTTCCCCGTGTATATTCACGCGGCTACCTAGGGAGCTGCAACTTATGTGTAAATAACCTTGTCTTAATCACTTCTTCGAATTGCAGGGCGTCCAGGCATCGCCGCTTATTCGGCCACTTGTTCGTGCTGTTCCGAAGCATATGCTCTAATTCTGTTCCGTCCCATATTTTCAGTTGCTTTTTTTTATTCGCGTTCTTCAACCGAATTTTTCGTCCTGTTCTTTTTTCCCATAAGTACACCTCGCATTCCCCAAATTCGTTTTTCATGGATAATAATTTTTGTAAAAAATCTTTAAAAAAAATATTTCTCAGGAAAACGAATTTGGTTGATTCGTTTTTAGAGAAAAACGAAACTACCACATTCGTTTTCCCTGCAACTAGAGTTTTGAAAAAACTACATAAGTACTAAAAATGAATTCGATGCATTCGTGTCTAAGGAAAAACGAATTCACCAAATTCGTTTTCCACAGCAATTTTTTTTTTTCCTTCCTTCTTTTTTTTCCTCCCCCGAAAACGAAGACGTCAATTTCGTTTTCAGCTGAAAACGAAGTTCCCGTCTTCGTTTTCTTCAAGATCGGTCTAATGTTATTTCTCTTTAAGAGAAACGAATTTATGAGTTTTGTTTTTAATGGAATTAAATATTTTTAAAACATAAATGTGTCACTAAATTTTTAAAGATAAATAAATTCCCCAAATTCATTTATACGGAGATTTTATGTATTTCAAAAAATGCCGTAAATTACTTCTTCTAAAATTTCATTGAATTACAAATTAAAATTTCAATTATATAATTATGTTTGGCCTTTTTTTTATTTTTTATAAAAACTCAAAAACGATTTACGGGGGTTCGCCTCAAAAACCCTAAAATTTGTTTTTCATTAAAGAATATTTATTTTTCAAAAATGAATAAAAACTTAGAAACATGTTGGTGAACCGTTTTCAATGAAAATAATTATTTAACTTTTTTAAAATTCATTTAAATATAATTATTTTTATTTATTTTAAAAATCATTTTAGTGGAATTAGTTTCTTAATGAAATTAATAAAAAAAAATTAAAAAATTAATTATGGAATTCGTTTATTAATGCAATTACTAAAAAACAAAAAAGAAGGAAAACGAATGCATGGAATTCGTTTTCTTTTGAAAACGAATTCCATGAATTCGTTTTCAAAATATTTTTTTTTTTTTTTTGGTTATTTTTGAAGAAAACGAAGTTGGGAGATTCGTTTTCAAATGAAAACGAATCCCCCAACTTCGTTTTCTTTAGTTTGGGAATTTCAATTTTTTTTTGTTTGTTTTGGTAATTTTTTCCCCCAAAATGAATATTAAGGTAAAAAAATCTAGTATATATATATATATATATTAGACGCAAAAATTGACAAAAGCATTTACTGGTTCAATCAGTGTAACCTACATTCACGGTTAGATTAGATGAAGGGTCAAATTTTACTAATAAATGCAAGTCAGTACATATAAATAATGACGAGTTAGTTTCTGGTAAAACTAGTTTATATATGTAATTACTGTTTACGTGAACAATATACGTTTTTTTTTTCACTTATATTTTAAACACAAAAACAAACAAACTTGTACTTGTGGATGTTACCAGTCCTATTGTTCACAAGTATTAGTAATACTCTATTCAAATATCACTTTGTATAAAATAAAATAAAAAGCTTATACATGTGAATAGTACGGGTGGTACTATTCACAAAGTATGAGTAATACTTTTTTTTAATATCACTTCATTTATAAAGGAAAAAAAATTAAGTAAAAGAAAGTAAAAAAACTACTACTCTTGTCACTCTTGAAGATTACAAGTGCAACTCTTTAAAAATAAGACTTGTAATTACTAGCACTATAAGAAATTAATACACCAAAAAAAAAAAAACTAATTAGGAATATACAAATACAAATCTTCAAGAATAGCATTTGTATTTTTAAGAAGTAGCACTAAGAAATTTATCAAATAAAAAAAAAATGAACTTCTACTCTTCCAACAACAAAGACAACAAAGTGATCCATGAAATTATTTTGAAGGAGTAAAAATTAGCTCTTGAAGGAGCTAACTACTATTTATTTAATAACAAAGTGATATCTGAACTTCTATTGAAGGAGTATAGTTAGTTCTAACTATTACATTTTCAATATCAAAGTGATACTCAAAATTCTATTGAAGGAGTAGCAGTCATTCAACAATAAATTGCTACCGAAAATTTTCTTGAAAGAGTAACTCTTAAATGATTCAATGATCTTTTAACTGAATTACTATAGAATATGTATAAATATATACTCTGATCCAAAATAAATGACTTTAAAGAGTTTATCAAATCGATCAAGGGTTCCGTTTAAATGATAAGAAAATCTCTAACAATTGTATCTTTTAACAAGTAGGAGTTTTTGAAGTTGTAATTCAATATTTTTGCGAAACTAGTAACTACTACTCCTTCAATAGAATATCGGATCTCATTTAATTTGTTGTGAATGTGTTGCGGGTAAAGCTACCTGTTATTCCTTCAAGGCAATTTCGGGTATCACTTTACTGTTGAAGGAGTAATAGTTAAAGCTAACTACTACTTCTTCAATATAGTATAATTCAGGGATCATTTTGTTGTTGAAAGAGTAGCAATTAGCTCTTACAAAAGCTAATTGCTAACCCTTCAATATTATGTCAAGTATCACTTTGCAGTAGAAGAAATAGAAATTTCATTTTGTTTTTTCCCTTATTTTTTTGTTGCTTTTTTTACTTTACTAATTTATTGGTGCTACTTCTTAAAAAAACAAGCGATGTTTTTGAAGGATAGAATTTGTACTTTTCATGAGTAAAGGAGTAGCTTTTTTTTTTTTTCCTTTCCTTTTTTAAATTCTTAGTACTAGTTCATAAGAAGACAAGTATTACTATTGAAAAGTAGAATTTTAATTTTCAAGAGTAGCAGTTTATTTTCTTTTTTCTTTTACTTTATTAATTTATAAGTGCTACTCTTCTACTTTTCAGAAGTAGCAGCTTCAAAAAATATTTCTTTATTAATTTCTTAGCGCTACTCCTTAAGAGTACAAATGCTACTCCTGAAAAGTAGCATCGGTAATTTTTAAGAGTTGCACTGCTATTCCTTAAGTGTAGCGGTTTTGTTTTTTTTTATTTTTATTTTTTTAATGTAAAGTTATATTGAAGAGAGCATTACTGATACTTTGTAAACATCCTAAATGGTATTGTTCACAAGTATCAGTTTGTTTATTTTTGTGTATCAAATTTTAAAAAAATTTAATAAAAAAAGGATGTACTGTTCACTTGAATAATAGTCGTTTATATAAACCGATTTTACAAGTGACTCTTGTATGATTGAATTATATATATATATATAAGATATATTCCATATGATCTAAAATAAATAATATTTAAGAGTTTTTTTAGATTCATTAATGAATTCGTTTATATGATAAGAAAATTTTTAACTATTGTAATGTATTACTACTAGAAGTTTTGAAATTGTAATCCAATTAATACTCAATTAAACTGAACATATATACTAATAGAGTATTTGAGATAGTCAATGACCCTTAGTTGGACAAGTAAGAAATAAATTATTATTATTATTATTTGCTAAAACGCCATTTAATTTACAAATAGTTACTCCCTCTAACTGAAAAAATAAATAAAAAATATCATAGTTTTGTTATAAAACTATTCATTCATTTAATAATGAGCTTCGATGCATTATTGGACGGATTACTATCGAACGAGTGAGTGGTTGGATAATAGAATTGTTTTCTTGACATGAAATGAGTAAATTAATCATCCATAATTTTGAATCTCACAATGTTGTAAGTCCATTAATATTAATATTATGAATGAATTAATATTGATCATAATCTTATAAATGAAAAATGCCTGATGCCCATGCTAGCTAGGAAAAGGAAACAAACATATTAGAAAAGTCCACTTTCTATTACTAAAAACAGTATTACAAAGTGAACTCTTCTAATGAAAAAGAGGGAGTAGTATGTTGGAAGGGAAAAATAAAAATAAATATTATAAGAGAGTCTTATGCCTAACTGTCTAACAGTTTCAATAGACAATATTTTAATTTTAAAATTTAATGCGTGTTTTTTCTCTACTACTGTAGGTAATATTTGATCTTTTAACATATACAGTATAACCACAATAGTTTAGCTGCTAAACTCATAATTCAACACTTAAAAATCGTAGGTGTGTCTCAAAACACGTGATACTTGAGAATTTAATCTAAGTTAGTAAAGAAATTCAATTCTTCTTCTTATTATTTTTTTCTGTTCCATTAAAAGAGTTTAGTTTGAAAAATGTACAACTTATATGAATTGTAAAATACAACACTCAAAATAAATAATTTGCCACTATATTTTCACTTATATCTATACTTTGTGAGTAAAATTTAATTAAGGACCACAAATTAGTATATTTATTAGAGTATGTAATTTAAACAAATAGACATTTAATTTTTTTATTAGGGTAATTTTTTGAAAATTGTAACATGATTTTTTTATGAAATAGAAAGATAGACTATTATTTTTCTCCCTTTTTTGTTAGGCTTTTCACCTGCTTTCCTTCCGACTATATATAACTATAAAATTCTATATGTATAGTGAAATAAAATGTATTTTGGTAGAGATATTGCGGGGACTAACATCAATGGGACGATACCGGAAGCCAAAGGTGGTGGACTACCAAAGCTGAAAGAACTGTAAGCAAGCCACATATATATATATATATATATATAACTTTCAAGGAACCGTTCAACCACTGAATAATGGCCTATGATGCATTACTAATATAATTGCATATGTGGTTACAAAGATAATTTTTCAGTTGCTGAATGATCCCTTGAAAGTACTATATTTTGACATATATATATATATATATACTAGACGGTACATCCGTGCAATGCACGGCTTATGCCCAATAAAATATTAATTTGTATCATAATAATAAAAAGTTTAATTGTGCACAGGCTAGCATACAAATAGAACAACGAATATGAGAGCTCGTTTAAATTTATCATCTATTAACTTAATTCAATACATTTTTAGAACAATTGGAGTATACAAAAAAAATATCAAAATCAAGGAAGAAATTATCCATCCTTAATAGTATATGGTTACCGGTACACTACCTTCATCCGACATATTCTTGTTGTTTTTGTATGTAACTTAACATCCTTTCAAAAATGATTTTTTTTTTTTTTGCATATTTAAACTTACTTCTCTACCTTTTTTAAAAACAATAAATTAATATAACAAAAGCCTGTAAAAGAAAGGAACAGTCTAGAGAATACATCAAGATTTATAATTTTACATACATGATACATTGTGAACTAATAGAAAAGAGAATTTTAACACAATAATCCTTCAACTCTTGATAACTAAAAGTTTTCACATAAAAAAATTGCACCAACAACAAAACAATTTAAACAAACAACAATTAAAGTCATCAACAAAAATTTTAATGGGAAAAGAAAATTCAAGAAAGGATCTATGTAAATCACATATTATTAGATGTGTAAAATGTCATAATTTTTAATAGTAAAATATAAGAATAAAATTTTTCATTTCGAGAAATTAGTTAACATATCTAGAACAGAATAACTCACTAACCTTGATGCACTTCACAACAATTTAAAAGATAATTTCAGTATTGTTTAAGATTGAGAGAACGAAGATGGTTGAAAATATTTCAAAATGCCATTCATAGATTGGATCAAGGAAGGAAAATATACAACTTATTGATTGTAACTAGCAGAAGATGAAAGAAAAGCAATAGTTTGTTCATATTTATAATGATAGAAGGTGAAGCAAAGAGGCATACAACATATTATTTCTATTTGTAATAAATAAATGGTGAAACAAAGAGACAGTAGACTTTTCCTATTCTTTAGGAGTTAAAAACTAATACTCTCAATTATCAATTGAGTAATTAACTTCATGGTGAAAATGTTTAGAAAATGTAAAGTTGTGAATTTAAGATTATAAGTCTAAAAAAGAAAAAAAATAAAGTTTTATTTTTATAAAAAAAAATTGTACGGAACCTGAAAGTTGGTCTCATGCCTTTTTTTTATATATAAATAAAATCCTTAAATTATATAATTAAAGTTTAAATTTTTGTTAACCTGTTGGTGTATATATATAATTTTTGTGAGATTTGCTTTTAATAAATATATAAAAAATGGAAGAATAAAAGTGCAATGCTCCTATAAAGGAGTGAAAGAGGCACATGTAAAAATAAATAAATAAATAAATTATTTAATTGAATGGTAGAAAATAAAATAAGTTCACTCAATATTTAACTATTAGATATTAAGCTTATGTGGCATCCACATAATTAGTTAAATTAAAAATCTATTAGACATAAATTAGAAAGATGCTTATTAAATTAAAATTCAATGTGGCAGCCACATGGCACTCTAATATCAAGCCTATATTAGTTTCTATTATATAGGGTAGATATATATATACATATATATATATATGTGTGTGTGCGCGCGCAAGTGATGATGAATATTCTTAATTGGCTTATAAGTGTTATATATTGATGTTTTAACTACAGGTGGTTGGCAGGGAACAGTCTTAAAGAACCTTTACCAAAAGCATTCTCGTCAGAAAGCCTGACTATCTTGTAATGATACTTAATTAGTGTGAAAATAAATTAATGTGCATTTACAGTACTGATTATTAATTAATTGTTTTTATTTTGTGACACAGATATATAAGTGACATCTTGGGAGAAGAAAATGGTGGCTATCCATTTCCAGATCTTGGAAATTTGACTAAGTTGGAGAAATTGTAATGTTTAATTAATTTTTATTGAAATAAAATTGTTCATCTTCTTATAATTTGGTTATTATATTCCTAATAATTCCGCCGCTCTAATTAGGACCCTGAGGAACTGTTCGCTGATTGGTCCAATTCCTCCTCAAATTTGGAAACTGCCACACCTATCATATTTGTAACTACTCCCTCCCTTCATAAAATAATTTTGTTACCTTCATTTTCAAATAAGTGGCCATTATAAAAAAATCACACAATTTAAGGAGATGAGTGAATTTCTTCTTTTAATATTTTTTGTATTGAAATTTGTAAAAGAACAAAAAAAATTCTTGTAATTAATGACCACTTATTTAGGAACGGAGAAAGTATTAAGGAAATCAGTTTCACCTTTTTTGTGTGCAATTAATAAAAATGAATGTTCTGTATATATATATAGGGACTTGAGCTTCAACAAGCTGACAGGAGAATTACCGTCAGCTTTGCATCCACAAAGCTCGCTCATATCAATGTAAGCGACCCTGAATTCTTTAATTTCGTGGAATTAATTAATTATAATCTCACTCTGATTTCAGTGAGTTAATTACAAAAAGTTTAGGGAGTTAATTGTGAAAAGTAATAGTTTAGGGGGCTAGTTGCTGAATTTTTAACTTTAGGGGGTTAATTGCAAGAAATTTAAACTTTAGGGAGTTAATTGCGAAAAGTAAAAGTGCAGGGGGCTAACTGTTAAATTTTTAAACTTTAGGGGGTTAATTGTGAAAACCAAAACTTTAGAGAGCTAATTCTAAAAATTAAAACTTTAGGGGTCTAATTGCAAAATTTTTAAACTTCAGGGGGCTAATTAAAAATTAAAACTTTAGGGGTTAGATTACAAAAGTTTTAAACTTCAAGGGCAAATGCGATCGGTGTAAAGTTTAGGGGGTTTTTTTACAATTAACCCTTCAAAATATGGACAATACCTTACCAAAATATTTATCAATGTGAATTCTCTAAATAATAAGATTGTAGAGCATCCCTATTTATAGATGGACGAATGATCCCTCTTTACAAGAAAAATGAAAGAAAATTTCGCCTATCCTAAAAATAAAAGGAAACTGAATTAAAATTGGAATTCAATGAGAATTGAAAAACTTACAATCCAAAAACCTAAAGGAACAAGGTTAATGGTAAGTGGAAATTCCTCTTCAAAAACATAAGGGAAAGGAATTTAAAAACCTACTAAAAACATTAAAGGGAAATCTACATATTCCTTCATGTTTTTTACCATACTTTCAAAGACATGTTTTTATAGTTTTGAATATTATACCAATTTCTCATAAGTTTCAGTATATCTTTTTACCCTTCAATTACACATTTTTATATTTTCAATATACTTTTTAGATTGAAAATTTATTTTCCATCAAAAGAACATGCAAAAACATGCAAGAACCTTTTAAGGAAAATCCCAATACAGAAATAAGTATATGAAAAACAAGGAAGGACAAGGGATTTGCAAACCCTAGCCGCCCCTTGCGTCCTTTTGACAAGTGTTTCCACCTGTGCATTTTCCTTCATTTTTTTGTGAATCTACTAGATCCTTCTGGATTGTTCTAAAATCTTTCTGAACAAATAAACTCAAGAACAATTTTAATAATTCAAGAAAATTAATGGACTTCAAGATTTATTACAATATTCTAGAACCTTATCATCCTTCTTTAATATCAGAAAGGTGATCTTGGTAGGGATGACTTCTACAATCACTCTAGTTATTATTATAAGTTATTTTAAATTGAAAAAAGGAATAATTTTTTCCTCTAAGTGTAGATTGTAGAGGGCAATATTCAAGATATACTAGTGCGGGATAATCTTGATTTGGCACTTGTAGATAAGTAGCCCAGAGAGATGAGTGATAAAAATTGGGATACGATGAAAAAGTAGGCAGTTAGTACGATTTGACTTGCACTTGCTCCAAAAATTAACTACAATGTTCTAAAGGAAAAGACACCGAAGGGGATCTGGGACAGGTTGGCGAGTATTTTTGCTTTGAAGTCACTAACGAACAAATTGTGCATGAAGATGGACCTCTACACTTTAAAGATGGATGAAGGAGGAATTTTCATGATCATGTGAATGTGTTTAATCAGCTAGTATGCCGACTCCAAAACACAGGAGAGGAAGTCGAAAATGAAGAGCAGGCTTTGTTTTTGCTGTCTTCTTTGTCATTATCTTATAAAACGGTTTTGCAAACAATATTTGTTGGGAGAACAAGTTTGACACTTGATGATGTGGTTACACAGTTGAAGGAGAATGAGAAGATTATGGGAAAGAATACTACGCCTGGGGTTGATGAAGCACTAGTTGTTGTGAAGAGTTTGAATCGAGGGAGGAGTCGTTCGCGAGGAAGGAGTGATGTTCGTGGAAGATCTTGGCCGAGAGACTACAGTAATTTAGATTGTTATTACTGTGGGGAGAAGGGTCTCATCTAATACACTTGCCCCATGATGAAAGAAGGCTTAAAGAGTTTGAAGGAGATGAAGAGAAAGGGCAAAGAGAAGATTGACGACTCTGCATACACAAATGTTGTGTATGATGAGGATGATGATTTGTTAATGATGAAGGATACTGAGTCAAGAAACTCAGGTTGGGTGATGGATTGTACAGCATCTGCGCACATATGTAGAGATAGATCATGTTTTGATATTTTGTAGGCTGATTGAGATTTGGACACATCATTGTGGGGAATGATTAGAAGGTGAAGATTGAGGGTGTTGGTACCATACTTCTCAAGACTCACAATAGTGCTATGAGAGAATTGACTGATCGATGTGAAATATGTGTCTGCATATGCTGATAACATAATTTTACTGGGAATATTATGTTCTCGTGGGTACAAATTCACAGGTGATTGAGACTTCTACAAAGTATTCAAAGGAGATGAGTTGATTCTGCAAGAGACGAGGAGTAATCATCACATTTTTTATGTTAGTGATTCGAAAAATGGGTCTTGTGCTGAGTTTGGCATTCAAAAGGAGAAGTTGAAGTCGAAGAAGAAGAAACAAGTCTCATTTTCAGATAATGTTATTATACATAGGACTTTGAGTCGAGGGAGGATTTGTTAGGGTATCTCTTCCAATTCATAATATAATTAGTATTGGACGAGACTTTTCTAATTCTGAATAGATTAGAAAACCAAGCACAATAGGGTTTCCCAAGTTTTATTATAAATAGACGTTATTTGTAATAGACTAGAGACATCATAACAGAGAGAGTAGTATACAGATCTCAATTTAGACAGAGAAAGTGCTAGAGAAAACTGTAAATGAGAATGGTAGAATAGAATTGAGGACAAAGAGAATAACTCTTATATTCTATAATTCTCTGCTTATGACTCTATGAAAAAGTAGTGAGTAAGTGGATGTAGATATGATGAGATCAAACCACACTAAATTGTATTGTGCTTTTTTTTCTGTGTTTCAATTCTGCTACAGTGTTCTTATTAGAATATTTCTTTAAACAAGTGATCTAAAGATCTAAGGCGTGTTTATTCCTAACACGTTTGCACCCTCAAAATATCACCCAAGCACGACTCCTCCTTCCCTCCACGCCTAACCCTCCTTTTTCGATTGCAATTCGTTGATTCAGACGTCCTCTCGTCCTTAATTCGTTTTTGTGTTGATTTGTTCTAAACAGCTGCCGATTCCGACTTCATCTCGCTCCCGCTCATCACCATCTCTGGACTGACCGACCGACAACGACTTGTAAGTTACTTCTTCAGATCTTTGTTCCTTGTTCTCTATAGAGTGATGACAACGAATTTGATTCAGTTCAGTTTCCGTCTCCGTTCCTAAAGTTTTTGGGCTTCCCGAAATTGTTGTTTAAGTGTTGTTAAAAGTGTTTTTTAAGTGTTGTTTGTGAGTAATGTCTGTCCAAATTTTCTACTTATAAATTTAGTGGAAGATAGCAGCAAGTACAAAAGGGGACTGAGGGTAGTTGATTTGATGGAAGATTGTCCCATTTTCTTCAAAACTTTGGATTTCTTGGCCTTAAAGAGGTGAAAACATAATGAATTTCGGAAAGACCCCAAGCGCCAAAAGGGGGTGACAGAAGATATTCTTTGGATTCTATTGTTGCGGCTCTAACTTTGAATCCGATTTTGTTTCAGGTTAGTGTACCGTGCTGATTTTCAATTTTGTGGTGTTCTTTTCTAGCATTATCTAGTCAGGAACCTCTGAATTTTATGTTATTAGTTGTATTGAAATCCTTTAGTGTTGCCCGGTCCCGAAGCCCCCTTCTGTGAATCGGACTCGTACAGAGTTTGGGCATCTGGAAAGTTGTTAGGCATAGAGTTAATTTAACTCATAGTGATGGTAGAGAAGTCTTAGATACTGTTTTAAGTTTTGTATAAGTACTTTTCTTTTCTGTTCTTATAAATATATATAGGGTATGTGGTTCTGAAAAAGAAAGAATATACAAAATTAGTATAACCTAGGAGTATTGGAAGGAGAAATAAGAGCTGGAAATGTTTCTATTATTCATATTTGGTAGGGTGAACATCTTCTTTTGTTAACTGTGACTTTTCACTCCTTCATGAGATGGCAATAATTCATATATTCATGTCTTCCTTCTTGTTGCTGTAGTATCAAATATTACTCTTGTTGTGGCTTTTGGACTGTGCTTGACTCTTGAGGTTTGTTTATCAATCAAGAAATCCTGTTGGCAATGTTGAACAACTTTTTAAGTTATTGGTCAATTTCACTATTTGGAAACTCTGTTTGTACCTTTAAATTTTTTTGCATATGCTGAAGTCTCATTTCCATTGTAATTGCCCATGTATTGTCCACAACGTTCTGACAAATGCTTTATAATCAGATGGTGGAAGATGATGTTCACTTTCTTAGTAAGGAGGATTTACGTAATCACTTGATTTGCTACCAATGTGCTTTTCTTTTCTTTACACATGATTCTTGGTCTAATTCATAGTTGTCACCGATATTCTGTAACTTCAATAGTATTTATGTGCATGTTAATGATTGCTTGCCTTGTCAAAGCATCAGCTACTGCATTTACTTCTCTTAAAAAAAATGGTCTATATGTATTGCATTTTTTGAAGAATGTCCCTTATATGTCTGATTTGTTTTGTTTGGACAATGGGATTGAAAATTTAGCATTTTCCGCTAGATTGGTATAGCTTATATTTCCTTTGTTGATATCTAGGGATCTGTTGTGTTGACATATATTTTTCCCTTATTTAGCAAGTGGATAGTTTAATTAGCACTCATGATTTAAAAGAAATTACAGATAGAAAATGATTTTCAAGTGATTCCTTAAAGGTTATGTATTGGTCAGTGCTTATCGATTGGTTGTTCCATATACGATGTTACTCTTCATTTTCTGACTGACCAAAATTTTCATTTTAGACTGATCAAAATTGGTCTTCTTTGATCAGACTTTCTAATATTCCTTTTTTAATTATTGCATGACTTCTTCATTAGGTTCGCAGCTCTGCCTTACTTCCCTCAAATGAACTCTGTCTTCAATGGTGGCCTGATTGTTTAAGGATGCAAAATGATAATTTTCTAACTGAGGATTAATTTTTCTCGAAAAATAGTGAAGTGCATTTCTACATTCTGAAAACCTTGCTGTCTTTGCATAACTGAATATCCTTTTCTTTTAACCAACATTTCTTATTTTGTACTCTTTTCTCTGAGAAAGTATTAATTTTTCAGCCCTTTTGTTGGGAGGGGGCCAGTTAAGGTAGTGAAGGGAGATATAGGTAGTTGGTTCCGAACAGGCTGAGAATTTTTTAGTTCCTTCTGGTAGAATGTGTTGGAAATATTGTTGGGTTAAGTGGGATAACATAATTCCTCCTACAGGGCATGTGATTTGAATTTCATATTCTAAGCCAGTTCTGTATATTGTTTAGCACCAACTAAGTTTGGACTTTTTATCAGCATATATTGGTAGTGGAACACTTTGGTGTACAATCTTCATTTCCATAATTGTACTGGACATGACCTTATAGTTCAGGCCTTATTGTTCTATGGCAGGTGATTTGAAATTGCATTTATCATTCCATATTTAAACTGCATAGCTCTAATTATCGATCAAATTGAAACATGGTTTATATTTGGTCTTAGGAAATTGGGAAAGTGATGATTTAATACCAATTTGAAATATGAATTGCCTCTTCGGTTTCTGCTAATCACATATGCTACATATTATACCCTCGGCACACTTCCTTTTATATGGGTATGCTGTTATGAGTAATGAATTTGTTAGATCTCACCAACACGATAGAATCACTTTTCTTGGCAACTTACATTTCTGTAATCTTTTTTAAGTTTGATTGACATGTGATTACTGTTGTTTTAAATGCAGGTAACTCGTGAAGAAGATCAATAATGACTATTCTTTTGATGGACAATTAATTTCATGCATGTAGAGGAAAAAAACACTCTTTACACTTTTTTTATTTATGAGCGTTGTTATTGTATTTAGAATGGTATTGTGATTACCACATTTTCATTTAGTATTGATGTAATTTTAGTGCATTGAATATTACTATGACGTTTGTGAAATTTGAGTCTATTAATAGATTTGTTTTGAAATTACTCTTTTTGTATTTATTGGTCATTTATATTAGATTTTTGACTTTTATATTTAATTTTTAAATTGAGGTTACAATTCGTATTATAAGGATATTATATAATTTTTTTTATTACAGTTTCCAATTAAATATAAACTTTTATAGGACTCTTTTGAAGAGTCCCATTAATTTAGTGATATTACAAATAAGACTTTTTTTAAATAGTCCTATTTTTGTTAGTACTTGATAGGATCTTTTGAAAAGTCCCACGAATGAAACTTTTTAAAGAGTCCTATTATTTCAATTGCTTATTAGGTAGAGTAATTAGGACTCTTTTAAAGTGTCTTATTAATTTTAGAATTAATAGGGCTATTTCAAAACATCTCTTTAACTTTGTTAATATGACTTTTCGAAAGATTCCTATTTCAAAAAATGTCATTAACTTTGTTTATAAGACTTTTTGATAGAGTGACTTTTTGAAAGAGTCATATATATTCTAATAGGACTCTTCCAAAAAGTATCATTATCTTTGCTAATAGGACTTTTCAAAAGAGTCCTATATATTTTAATAGGACTCTTTCAAAAAACTCATTAACAAAGTTAATAGGACTTTTCGAAAAAGTTCTATAGCTATTGAGACTTTGGCTGATAGGACTCTTTTATAAAGAGTCTCACAGTTACATGTGTCCCATTACAGTACTTAATAGGACTCTTTTGACAATCGTAACAATCAGTTTTTGTTGTAGTGAATCTCACTTCATCTCTCTCAAATCTTTCCAGTTTGGCCCTGGATTTGTAGTGTACAAAAATCCTTATGGTACAAGCAAGCCATTCGGAGGCTAACGATGTGTGGTTTCTGGCTTGTGCTAATTAATTTTTCAAAGGTCAGTCGTCTGATGAGGCCAGGCGCGGAAGATGCTGTTGGTCTCAACTTCTTCAACAAAACAAAGCCCTTCCAGGAATTCCTTGCAAAGAATACTTCATTGATGAATCTTGTAGTGCCGGCATCGACGAATGAGTTTTTCCGGTTAGAAAGCGACTTGTGGGAGGGTGGTTTAGCTGGAAACATGGTCCCGCCGTTCAGGTACGCCCGATCTAGTATAGAGCCAATATCTTTTGAAGAGATGTTATCTCAAATAAATGAATTTCCAAAGGCATGGAGCTGATCACCTAACAAAACAAGATGAAATTCATTTTAGTTAAACTTTATCTTTTTTTTTTCTTTTTTTAAACAGTGGTTGTGCTTCGCTGAACCAGAACCACAGCTATGAGAAAACAATCAAAAATTCAAAATGATCTCACTTCATGCCCGTGACATCTAGAATCCAGGAAAAAATTGGTTTCTTTTATGTTATATATATATATATATGTCATCCAACAATAATATAAAAGATGAATTTATAAACTCGATATGTAGTCCTAAATCTTAGATGAGAATCTCTTCCTCTGGTACCTTAGAGATAGGGCTGGTTCTCAAACTTCCGAGACTCAGGACAAAGTACTAAAAGAGGACCCTAAATATATATATTTATTATAAATAGACATCAAATTACCAATAAATACGGATTTTTTCCTCCAATAATTAAATAGGCGCACAAAATTACAAAAATAAGCAAAAATTTTGTTTTTTTCGGGATCTATAGAAAACGAATATGCCAGATTCGTTTTTCCAAAAAACCGAATTTGGCAGATTCGTTTTTGGTAAAAATAGGGAGGGGGAAAAAATGTAAAAAAAAAAATATGGGATGAAAACGAATCACGGAAATTCGTTTTCATTCGTTTTTTCTTTGGTTTTTGAAAAAGGAAAACGAATTCGTTTTCTATGGAATTCGAATTCTGTGAAATAGGGAACTCGTAGTGAAATTAGGAGGAAAAAAAAAACCCAAAGCCCAGCAAAGAGGGAGAAACGCGAAACCAAAACTGCTGCTCCGGCGACCGATTCTCCAATTCAGCGCCGCCGTCTCCAAGCCCTAGACCGTGAAAGACGAAGCCGGGCGCCGCCGACTCGACCCATCCGGTTGACCACCTCCATTGTCGTTGAATTGAAGCTTGGCCGACGGAACCCTAGCTCCGAAATTAGTCCGGTTACCAGCAATTCCGGCGGATTAAACGATTTCCCCTTCAGTTCCGGTGGGTTCTGGCAGACGTCGGTCCGATTGTCCAGTAAGCCCATCCAATTCCGACGGACGTCGGTCCGAAAACTAAACGGACAAGCAGGTTGGGTAAATTTTTTCCATATTTTTTACATTGTGTATTTCAATTTCAAGAGAGGAAGTTTATCGTATATAATGTAGGTAAACTATCGTGGTGACACCCTCCCCTATCATACTTAGTCTCTCCTAGTTTGTTTCGTCAAATATGTGCATGAATGTGTGATAATTGTGCTAATTTTTCTTGGCTGCATTCTTGATTTCATTTTGCTGCTTTTTTTAGCTGTTTCTTCTTGTTTATGAGGTTTATTGGTTTCTGTAAACCTCTGAGTTCAAACGAATCTTGGATATCAAACGAATTTGGTCTTGGATATTTCGGGAGGTTTGCTGATATTTTCACTTTGAGGATGCAACAAATTGCTGGAGTTGTTAGCTTTTAGTTGTTTGGATGAGCATATTACTGGTGAGGATCAACTAAGAAGCATTCGTACCTTTATATTCTAACCACTCCGTAGTCCAATTTACCGTCTCTAGTTCTGAAACAATTTCAGCATTAAACTTCCAACTGGTTCTTTTTGTTCTGGACAGTTTTTTATGTTTTCTAGGTTGTTTTTGAACTGGAATTCTAGAATTTGGTATGTATTTTTGTTTTCTGGACTGTTTTTTAACTGCAATTCTTACATTTGGTCTGTTTTTATGTTTTCTGGACTGTTTGTGAACTTTAAATTTTTTCTGTGCTGTTTTTTATTTTTTCTGGACTATTTTTTTCTGAACTTTAAGAGGCAAGCAAGACACAATTGGACAAAGATTGGTGAAATTTTTACATCCTTAGTTATTATGCTTTGCTCATTCAGGTTTGAGTGCTCTACAGTTGAGGTTAATATGGCATTGCTATCTTTATCCAGGTGGAAGAGCAGGAGGAGGTAACGAAGCTTCAGTCAGCTGAGAATGAAACTTGAAATCCGTTTGTCAGGAAAGCCTTGCAATAAACAGGTAAAGAAGAGGCCACTTGCTTCCTCTTTTGCATAATTGTGATGTGTAATTTATGTACACAGAAGGATGAGTTTGATAGCTATGAAGTATAGTCTTGACTTCTAGCACCAAATATTTGTTGATGTGGATTGATTACCTAGAAGCATGTGATTTTTGTTTTCTTGATATAATTTTCTTTCTAAATCTAATTCATGCACAATGTATGTTAATTTGGACAAAAGATTTGACTTTGAGATTGGTCAAGATCCTGTTATTATTGGAATTGAGAAGGAAGAAGCAATGATTAAGTTCTATTTGTTGTAATCCAAATAAACTGCCTGCACACAGTCAACAAACTCATATTATCATTAGGACTTGTGGTTGTGGTTAACAACAACAACAACTAAGCCTTTGTCCTACTATGTGGGGTGGTTGTGGCTAACAAATTAGGAAAATCATATGTTTACTTAAAGCCTTCGAAACTTGTATGGTTAGTCTGACTTCTCATGCCTAATGTATTGTTCTCTTGATCATAGAAACTCTGAATGTAAAAGGCAGAGCTAAAAGAACTTCAGTCCAGGAAGTGGTGTTCAAGCTGGAGGTCTGATTGTACGTTCTTTTGCCATGGACGGTTTCAGTTTCTGGTACGTATATGATGTCTATACCATCTGAGTCCTTGTGTTCACTTGAAAGATGCAATAAGTCGTAAATGGAGCAAAATCCCTTTCTCTTGGAAATCATGGTGGATTAGAGCTTTTACCTTTTTGTATGTAATAGTTAGAATGTAGATGCCCTCTTACTGATGGGCAGTGTCCATGCTTGTGCTTCAGCTTCAAGCTTTGTGGGTAGATGCTAGTTATAACACTGTAGCTGTTAGAATCTGGATTCTATAATCTAAATGATTTTAATTTTAGCAGACGAATTATATGTTAGTTAAATTAAAATTTGTTTGTACAGATATTTGAATTGGCTGGAATCATATAGATTACTAGTTTTAGCTACTCCTTCCGTTTCATTCAAATATTTTACGACTTATAAACAATTATATCATCTCGTATATGTAGTTTCAATTTACATAAACATGAAGGTCAGCATCACGCGTGATTGGTAAATATCATCTCTTTGATTCTCATTAATTCATTCATTCATTCTCATTGCATACAAGAACGTGATGTGGCCTTGCCTCCATAGGCATCTTGGGTGAAAAGTAGAGACTAGTTTGAGACTTTGAGGGCTAGGCTTGATTGGAAAACTTTTAGTTAATCTTCCAACTCTGCTTAGTTGATGTGCAAAGTGTATATTATAGCAAGGTACTAAGTTTGTCTTCCAAAGGAGAAAGAGAAAAAAGGAAAAAATAAAAACATATATCACTACTTGGGCACCGCACGCAGTGTGGTATTCTATCAACTAGTCATTATCTAGAAACGAAGTTAGTGAAAAAAAAAAAGAAAAAAAAAGGGAAAAGAAACGAAGCTAGTGAATTCGTTTCTCTAACTTCGTTTATATCTAGAAACGAATTCACTAACTTTGTTTCTAATTAAATTAAATTTTTTCGAATTTTTTTTTTTAAAAATTCCGTTGGTATTCTATGACTGTTGAATTCGTTTTCACTGAAAATTATTTTTAAATTAAAAAAAAACTTTAAAACAAATTTGGAAAAGTATTTTTAAATTAAAAAATAATTTTAGTTGAAAAGGAATTTGGTGAATTCGTTTTTAGGCGATAACGAATTCGCCAAATTCGTTTTCAACTAAATTTAAAATAAGTTAGAAACGAATTCAGCGAATTCGTTTTCACTAGAAAACGAATTTGCTAAAAATTATTTTTTTAAAAAAAATGTTTTTGAAGAAAACGAATCTCCCCACTTCGTTTTCTACATTTTGGGATTTTTTTTTTTTTTGGTATTTATATGTCCCAAAATGAATATTAGGGGAAATAAATCCAGTAAATGCAGTATAAAATTTAATGGAAAAAAGTAATAAATAATACTTGTGTCTATAGCGGTACAAAGAGTCAAACAACAAAATAATGAATGAAGTTACAAAAGTTGAATTCATTCAATAAGACTATAGGCTACAGAAAGTTAGTCAGAAAAATTAAAAATTAATTTTTAATCTAGTGTTGAATCATTTAACAAACTTGAACTCCATTTAAAAATTTTTAAAAAAAATCAAAAAGACAAAAACAATAATAAAGACACTCTAATCTCCATCAACTGAAAGTAAAATCAAATCAAGAAAGGCAAAAACAAGTTGAATGCCATTAAAAAAACACCAAAAGCCAAATTAGCCAATAAGACAAAAAAAAAAAAAATTTTAAAAAATAAAGAAGACTAATGGCCAACTCAAAATTTCCAATACATTACTCCACTATAACAAAACTAGAAAAAGTAAAAGAAGACAACAAGAAGTTCATCCTAAATTCACAGTTTTATTCAACACCTGCAGGACACCACCCCCCCCCCCCCCCCCCCCCCCCCCCCCCCCCCCCCCCCCCAATCTCTAAGTGTAGCCATTTAAAAACTGCACTAAGCCGGGTCCCATTCATCCTCCACCGTTCCACGTTCAATAAAAGACTCACAAAAGCTTAATATTAATTGTTGAAACTTGAAACTAGAGTTTATAACGAGTCGAGCTGAGCCGAGTTTTGACGTGTTCATTTATTTATCGAGGTTAAAATCTTATTCATGTTCGTTTATTTATTAATTGAGCCGAGCTGAGCTGAGCTTTGACGTGTTCATTTATTGTTTATTTATTTATCGAGCTTAAAATCTTGTTCGTGTTCATTTATTTATTAATCGAGCCGAGCAGAGCTTGTTCATGTTCGTTCTCAGCCCTAAGTGTCATGCTCATATATTTATAAGGAATTTTCCTCCCAAATCTTCTCTCATTTCCGATGTGGGATTGAGTGAAATTCACCTAAAAATTGTGAAATAAAATAAATTTGGCCTTGTGAAGATTCGAACCCTAGTTCCCTTGCTTCTCCTTTTGATGTCTTACCACTACACCAAATTTATTTTCATATGAATGATAAATTATATATGTATTTTATCCTTCTTAAAAATTATTTTTTCTTATCGAGCTGTTCACGTACGTAATCGAGTCGAGCTCCCTTTTGTTCATTTATTGTTCGTTTATTAATCGAGCCTAAAATTTTGTTCGTGTTCGTTTATTAATAAATAAACGATCTCGAACCGAACTTTTAACGAGTCGATCCCGAGCTTGTTCGTGTTCGTTCTCAGCCCTACTTGAAACCAAACCCAAGACAGCAAAATGGTTATGCCATCAGCGACCAACATAAGAAAAAAAAATAAACTTGGACTTTCATATCTCGCCATCGTGTACTATCATGGCACATCAATTCATTTATATTCAAATATGACATATTATATTTTAAAGTTATTTTTCAATTCTTTTTAGGTCTTTCTCTACCCCTTTTTATATTAATTGCTTCTCTGTTTTCTACCCGTCTTACTGGGGCGTCTAGAGGTCAATTCATTTATATTCAAATATGACATGTTATATTTTAAAGTTATTTTTTAATTCTTTTTAGGTCTTCCTCTACCCCTTTTTATATTAATTGTTTCTCTATTTTCTACCCGTCTTACTGGGGCGTCTAGAAGTCTCCTAGGTATATGTCCAAACTATCTTAGGCATGTTTCTCTCATTTTTTCATCTATTGGGGCTACTCCTACTTTGTTTCTAATACTTATATTACTTATTTTATCTAATCTAGTGTTGGAAAAAAACACCCCTTCAGGATCTTTGAACCACTTGTTGGAAGAAATATTCCAACAAAAATACTGCAACGAAATTAAAAACGGAAAAGAAAAACACAACATATTTAACGTGGCTTGATCTCAATAGATCTACATCCACAAACTACTCACTACTTCCCTTTATTATGGGAAATCAATAATAGAAGAGTTTACAATGTACTCTCAACAAACAAAGTATCTCGCCCTCAATTCTACTATCACTCCCCCTTCTTTCTATCTCGTCGTCGAAGGCATAAGTAGGAACACACATCTCTCATGACTTCAGGACGACTTCACAACCCACAACGTAACGTCGGAGAGTACATAACCAGGAATTTTCACCATCTCTTATGAACTCACGACGGCACCCCATTTTTCACCGAGCCGAAAGGTCGGGGCTCTCTGTCTACATACCAGGCGGGTGGATGCTCTCTCTGTTTAGCATGCCCTATTCTATTACATAGCTCACATATTTATAATAGAAAGAAGCAAACCCTAATGGGCTCAGATTAATTACCTGGCCCAATACAAATTGTATTAGAAATTTGAGGAGATAACCCAACACCTAGTATACCCACACATCCACCTCAACATTCTCATTTCTGCTAATCTCATTTGTTGTTCATGTTCATAGTTAGTCGCCCAACACTCCGAACCGTAAAGTTAAAACTACTAATACGTCATACTATATTATAATAATTTTGGGTCCCTCAAATTTTTTGGCCCTGAACAATCTCCCAGGTTGCCCAGACCCGGGGGCCCGGCCCTGCTCAAAGATGAGAGTTGAAGAAAAAAAATGAAAACAGCAGAGCAGGAAGAGATCACATAACTTCACAGTTATTATTTAAGAGTTGAAAAAATGGAGATACAAGAGAAGAGGAGGAGAAAACTATAGAAAGCATGAAGAAAGAGTGTGGATGCACGAAAGATTGAAGGAAAATAATCCAAAAGAAAAGGAAAGAATTATCACTAAATAAGGGTAAATTAGTAACATAATAAATTTTTTACTCTGTATACTAAAATTTGCGTTAGCAATAACACTAGCCTTTAAAAAAATAGGTAAAATAATACCCTGACTGTTATTTTCTGGCAACAACAATAGCCATATATATCGTAGGATTCTCCCATTGTAGACGTTGATCTAGTCCATGTGTTTTTGGACTTAGCTGATATTCAAAACTTGTGAGTGAGCCCAATAGTTTAGTGTAGATAAAATGGAGTAAATTCAATATCTTTCGTCTACTTATGTCTAATCTTATTATATAAGATGAATATTTTTAACCTGTATCCGGTGGTCTGACCATGTTTTCATTTCTAGGATACACATGTTAAAGTTTAACATTAAAAGTATGGTTTGTATGCAATGAAAGTACGTGTATCACATAAAATATCTAAAATATTATTGTTATGAGTATAGTTATTGAAATATTATGTGTAACCTCTTATATTGCGCATCACTTATAACCTTTCATGTATCCCTCATTTTTTAAGGGTAAAAAATCCTTAGTGAAAAAAAGGTATCAAGTTTAAAGGTTGATATTGCATATCGTGTATATAGACTCTGGTGTATCGTCTGTTTAAAAACTATGGTAAGAAAATAATATAATCTATTTTAAAAACAAAATCGTTTGCAAAAAAGAAAACACTCGTATCAATTTGGTATAACTCTTCAGACCGTCAGTACAGTATTATCACAAGTTTTATTTGGTAACTTTTTCAAATACAAGGATTAATTTGTTAATTTAGTCTAAACACAAGGTATGATAAATATAGGTAATTTGGACAAACCATTTTAGTAGTACTGTAGCTAGCTAATAGTATATAGGGTGAAATGCACGGGATGATACTTAACTACCGCGTTTTGAAGCAAAAAATGACACTTTTTAGAACGCCTCTTTCCAGACACTTAACTTCCATTTCGCTCTAAAAGTGACATTCCGTCCATGTCAGACTGTAAGTCACTAACAGTCTAAAAAATTTAGGGTAATTTTGTTATTTCGAACATCGCCGACACTGTTCATCTTTCCCGAAAATCATTTCGCCATTTCCGATATCGTACAAGGCTTGTTGGTGGCCGAGTTGCAAAATTCATATAGGGATAGTTTTGAACGCAAAGATTATGCGTTTAGCATTTTTTTACTTGTGCGTTTAGCATTACCGCTCCAAGTATATATCTCTTTCTTTAGTCTTTACTAACATAATGATCTTGACAGATTTTGGTCGACGTGTGGAGTTGTATCAAAGTGGTGCTTTCAACTTTCAAGAAATTAAGGGTGCCACCAACAATTTTGATATTATGAACAAGATTAGTGAAACTGGATCAGTCTATAAGGTCTGTGTAATATTGGTTTGGTTTTTTTTTTTTTTTTTCAATTGTCTCTGTCCCTATTAATGTTTTATCTTTAAAAATTTACCCCAAAAAAAAGTGATATTTCAATATTTAAAAAACACAGTATATTTCAATATTGTGATTTTGTTCGAGCTGGAACAACAATCTTAGGTGACTCAATCTTTGTGGAGAATCAAGATTTTGATTGACTAATATTTGATCATTGTTTTGTTCAGCATGTCACGATTGATGGAAAGAATCAAATCTCTTGTGCCTACGTTGCTTAAGGGTTCGTGGTCAACTAATGAGAAGAATTAGCACGGAACACAAAATTCATTGAGGCTATATTCAATGATTTTGGTATATGTTTTCTTGCATGGTTTCTACATATATAAATTTGAGGTATGTGTTTATTTGAAAAAAATACATATCTTGAGTAAATGAGTAAGATGCACATGAATATGTTTTATGCATATTTGTGTTTCTAGGCTTAAAGTTTTATTAGATTAATGAGATGGATGTTTTATGCTTTGAGAGATAATTTGTATAATATGCTTATACATTGATGAAATTATGTTTTTGAATTCTATCAATTAAAAAAATAATACAAGAGAGAAATTAAAAAATGCATATGCATATGATTTGTATTGTTAATTTAATTTATGAATCACATATTTGTCGTGAAAAAAAAAGAAAAAAAAGAAGAAGAGAAATAGTGGAGGTGTGTATAAACAATTTTCTTTTTCTCTTGTGAAGATACTATATTGTGCATGAGATGACAATATTCAAAATTATTTGAAATTTCATAGAATGTTATGATTATGAATTATGCTATGAGTTTGTATATTCATAATTTATGTGATTTTATCACTTTATGAAAGAGTTAATTTGTAGTGACTAGTGGAGGCATCCTAAAGATAATAATTTAGAAAATAAATATTTTTCTATTGAAATTATTTTGCCATTCATTACAATGACTTATTTTACACAATATTCACAATTGATTAATTGGAAATTTGAGAATTTGATATAAATGAAAAATTACTTTATGCATGTGACCAATTTGTGTGGTGTCATGACTTTTCATAAATTGTGAAAAAAATGAAATTGGAAAAAATATTTCAATAAATATTGAAATTTGAGAAATTTTGAGCTATTTATTATTTTGAGGATTATATGAGTGCTCAAATTTATTGAAAAAATTATTATATTTTAGTATAACAGTAATAGAGTGCAAAAATAAGTGGGGGTGTTACTTTTTTGCATTTAATACTTTGCAAATCAGTTTAGAAAACTCTCATTATCAAATTATTGCAAATAATTAAATGCGTGAGAATTTTGAGAATGAAGAGAATTCATTGTTTGCAATATTAATTTGAGAATTATTTTTGTGATCCTATTATATATATTTGACACTTAAATTAAGTAGCTAAGTGCTTAAATGGAGAATTATCATATGTGAAAGAAAAAAAAAAAGATAAATGTACTTGGGTTGTTGTAATATTTTTCTTGCAATATGGGGTTGTTTGAGATTGACAAAATGGCTCCTAGTAGTATAGAGACTACTGGCCATTGACCACTTAAAAAAATGCAAGGACGTGAATTTATAGCTCCTAGTAGTGGACTACTTATCATCTTTATGATTATTCCTAGTAGTGAGGCTACTGGATATGCTCATTTGCCAATAATACTAGTAGACGTACTACTGGTTATCTTTAGATGATTCCTAGTAGCGAGGCTACTGGTGATATTTATTGCCAGTTATTGGTGATCCGGGTATTAAATTTTTAGAGATATATAAATAATTATATATCTTGAGGTGATTAAAATTTTATGAGATATTTTCACCATTGTGGGATTGATAAACATTTGAGATGCTAAAATTTAGCAATTTACTTGACATTGCATTGAGTGTTAAATGTCAAAAATTTATGTCTCTGCTAATATGAGAAAATCCAAGCTTAGTGCAATGACATGGATGTACCTTGAGGGGGATGAGACATAAGTCCATTCAAATACAAAAATCATGTGTAACGTACCCAACCTAGTGATTGGAGATCCCAAGAGTTAGGTTCAAAGGAAAAAACGAATTATATGGTGATTGTAATGGTATGCACAAAATTAATTTTGTCCATCCCTGTGGAACATGTGCATATATCCTGTAACGATTTTTTGAGGGCTGTGGGTTATTACCCTTAATGAAGTCTATAGCTCTATATGAGTGGTGTATCATAATTACAGGAGCACTCTTGGTAGTTTTCACCTATATGAGTGTAGGGTTTGGATACCCAAAGAGAATACAGACTTATTCTACTTATGCATTCATGAAAAACTGGGACTAGAAGATAAGGCCATAAATGTGCCAACTTATAAAAGCTCAACAAAGACACCTTGATAATCATGCGTGTGATGCAATATTCTCTATCTTTAAAGTAGCCTAAGTTCAAGACCGAAGTTCACTTTGGCTCTGGTATTGTAGATTGCCTCTACACTAAATATAGGGGTGATAGTCCTTTCTTGCCATATTAGATAATGCCTATAGATACTACTTAACTTATTTTATTAAAATAAGTTGGGGATTGTTGGAGTATTTTAATAAAATAATTATAATTTATATAATTATTATATTGAGTGTGTAAGTTACATATGTTATATGTTACAATTTATTTGTTTTAAATGCGTATTGTAACTGTTGCTAAAATTTGATATTTTATATCAATTTAATTGGGATATGAAGTTACATGCTAATAAATTGTAAAACTAATTTCTAGTATTAAATGAGTTTTCAAATATATATGCCATAGGTTTTACACCGTGGCAAAGTTGAGGAAACGGATTTCAAATAACTAAAAGGGGGTTTTAATATTTTGAATTAATAATTATTTAATGGTTTGTTTTACTAGCCTAAAGATAATTCCGCCAACATTATTATATAATGGTTGGCAATGGCGTGAGTTTTTGCAAGATAGGAAGATATTCTTTGCTAAACTAATTCATATATTCTTTGAGAGATGTGAAATTTCCTTTACATATTTGAGATATGTTTACAACAGTTAATCTACGGTGTTATAGGGATATGGCAAGATAACATGGTGTAAAACCGAGTTACCTACGATTAGCAGTGCAGACTATTGAGAGGTGTACAGCTAATGTGTGAGCTGTTGAATCCTGAGGTGACAAGCTAAAAGATAGTGATTTGTTGCACCGGATTCTTCCGCAAATGCACTTGAATAAGCTAAAAATAGCGATTACGCGCCTCAACCCATGACGCACTAGTTTTCACTAAATTATTGTTCTTTACTTTAATTTGTTTTTATTTTATTATTTCTACTAATATTGTGATTTTGTTCGAGCAGGAACAACAACTACAAATACATAATCTTTTCACCAAAGTACGTACAAAAAGTTTTGTTTTTTGGAAAAAGAAAATATATACTATATTTCTTTTGATAATTAAGGTGGATGGAGAGAGAAACTGATATTGAAAACTTGTGATTGAGCACAATAGGGTGGTGTGGAGAAAATGGAGCAAATTTGTAACTTAAATATTACAAAATGGCGCTTTGTTGAGGCAAGTCGAGTCCCTCAAACGTTAATTCAAACACGCATCTCAAATGCAAGAATGATTTCTTTTACATGTTTTAGAAGATTTATGTATTGGTTTTGTTTTGGTATTTTTCTCGCCTTTAAGCCTGTAAATTGAAGGCAGCGCAGAAGGCCTTCTTTCATGTAATAAGTTTGAGCATTTGGTATAGGCTATCTCTTGGGATTATTATTTTTTTTTATTTTCTATTTTTTCGTTTTTAGCACCTCAGAATTCATATTTGTTTCTTTAATTTGTTGACAGATTGTGAAAATATTTAATTCTTTTCCTTATTAATTTTTTTATTTGAAATTAATCATTCCGTTTTCATTCTCTTCTGTGTCTATTTGTGGTGATTTGGTCGTTATTTGGACGTGCTTTAAGGAGCACTTTCACTACTAAATAGGGGGAATTTCATGTCCGACCGTCTGACAGCTCGACGCATAATATTTCAGCATCTAGATTTGGTATACATGATTTCTCATAACCGCGAGACTTGTTGTTTCAATATAACAGCAATAAAGCAGTGGCTAAAATTAGTACGGGATTGATACATCATAAGTTATCTAAACTATATACAATCTATTTTAACAACTAAATTCATAACAGGGTGTGATAAATGGGAGGCTATGTATAATACCTGATACTTCAACAGCTAAACTCATAATTGCGACACATTAAAACCTAAACTTGATACGTGTTTTTCAGCAAACTAAACTCATAACTGTGATAAATACACCAGAGGCTAAATTCAATACGTGATCGATGCATCAGAAGCCAAACACACATATTTTCATAACGTAACCGTACGTGATACACTTGATATGCAAGTTTTCATGCAATGCTAAACTAGATATGTGCTCATTTTCAAAATATAACCGTGATACACTCGATATGCGAGTTTTCATCAGAAGTTAAACTTGATATGTGCTCTATTGAACCGTCAGACATGTGGATACAAGTTTTTGTTGATTTTTGTTGCTGTTAAATTTGTATTCGGCCATACTAGTGAATTTGTTCGGTTTCCACATAAGAACCCACTGGCAGAGCCAGGGTGGGGGTCCTAGGGGCTCGGGCCCCCAACTGACTCCACCGTAGGTGTATATATATATATATATATATATATATTATATAGTGAATGTTAATTGTTGTGTGTGTACTGCCCCCAATAAATATAAATTCCTAAACTAACAATAACACAATTTAAGGATAGGTTTCTGCACATTAAATTAAAGTTGTGTGGCTTATGGGTCTTTTTTTTCATATTTACACTACACCAAAAGAGCTTATGGGATGTGGGTCCTAAGAGCATTTGGAGGCGGGTGCACACTGTGCGGGCGCCTCCAAAGGAGGGGCCCACACCCGCCTCCCTTGTGAGGGGTTATTGGAGTTGCACCCCCCCCCCCCCCCCCCCCCCAATAACCCTTCCAATAAATTGTTATTGAAGGCGGGTGTCGGTTACACCCACCTCCAATATTCCCCCAATACAAAATTTAATTTCTCTTTCTTCAATTTATGGCTTAGTAGGAATCGAAATTGTACCGGCGGACTCACTTGACTTTTGCACATTAAATTTACCACTAGACTACATATACTCATGTATATAAAGTTAAAATCGAAAATATATATTTATATATTTTCTTCTAAAACTTGTAGTTTTTATTATCTAAAAATTTATCTCCTTTTTTCAAAATTATTTTCAATTCTCAAAATTATCCTAGTAAATTATTTTCAAATTTATTTCCAACTTTCAACAGTCCAAAATAAAGAGAATTTTCAAAACAATATTGATTAAAATTTGGGAAAATACACCCGCCTCCAATAAAGATGATATTGGAGGCGGGTGCAAAGCCTTTTCTCGCCTCAAAAGAGATTTGGAGGCGAGTGTAACATGCACCCGCATCCAGTAGTTAAAGGCTTTTCCGACCCCTTTGGAGGCTGGTGTTTATACACCCATCTCCAAAGGGGCACTTCCTTTGATCATTTCTGTACTAGTGTTATTTGAATATGTTTTACTTTGTTTGATGATGCGTCATTGTGAATGTGTCCCCTCTACAAAAAACTTCTAGCTCCGCTAGTGTAAGAACCTAGGGGTATTTTCTCTTTTGATTTTAAATTTTTAAATCTTTGTATTAAAAGTTTATCTAAATTCTTTTGTGTGGTACATCGAGTAATTTATGTAAAGAAAAGAGAGTATGTCTAATTGCTTGAATGTTCATCATGTTGGGAGTTCTTCAAAACGATATTTCCTAACGCTCGAGTTTAGCTATTTATTCCCTCCTTTTCATTAAAAGATTCTATTTTGTTTGATTAAAATAGTACAATAAAGTAGACTCTTTTAGTATTACAGAGGGAGTATATAATTGGTCCAAACCTCATGTGTTTTGTCTAGCACAAATTCAAAAAATATATTTAAAAAAATTAAAAGACCTGCCCATGAAAAAATCTTATAAATTTCGTAATTTCTAAGGCCACATTTTCTTTAATATGCGACAGAGTACTTTTCTAAATTCCTGCCCCACCACAACAAAAAAAGCAAAAAGAAGCATTATTAATTGTAGTTAGAAAAGAATAAATTCCCTGCAAAATTGAAAATCACTAAAGATATTGCTGATCAAAAGGCCAGACAAAAATCAAAAGAAATTATTCTAAAAATGACACACATTTGGTCCACAAGCACGAAAATGCATGACGCGTAGTGAGCATTAAAAGGGAAAAGACATGACTCAAAAAAAAAAAAAAAAAAAAAAAGGGAAAAGACTAGAAACATAAAAATTGCTTCTTTTCATGTTATTTTTTTAAAACATGTTTCTAAAAATTAATTTTTTAATGTAAAAAAATTAAATTAAATAATATTTTATCTGTTTCACAATAAGTGTTCATTTCGACACTTGCACACATATTAGGATATAGTAACAAAAGACTTTTTACCCTTTAACAAGTACTAGCATCTTCACTACTTTTGTATATTTAATTTTTATGAATTACTAAAGTCATATCATACACTATGCAAGTTCTATAATATCATTAATTTTTACTCATAATCGGAGAAAATCCTCCATTAATATTCTCTCCACGTAAACTTATATCAAATGATGATAAGAATAATTCTATAAATTTGGATGGAGTTAGTAGATTTTCTTTGGGTTTCATTTCTGAAAAACCAGCATATATATATATATTCCGTTCGTTTCGTTTAAATAACATGACTTGCGACTTCTGATGGTGAGGTAAAGTAATGTATATATGTATACAGGAGAGGGTTGGGGTGGTAATAATGGGAAAGCGTTGTCGTCATGACATCATGGGTTCGAACCTTGAAAATGCAAAAGTACAAAATAAAAATAATATTTTAAAAAGTATATATGTAACAAAAATTTTACAATTAAAAAAAGAAGTATATATGTATACTTTTCCAAAAAATTCCAACAAAGTTTGAATGTTGACTTTTTGAATTGGGGTTTAAAAGTGTATTCCCTGTCATTCATTAGAAGAATAGATCGATTTTTAGAACTATTTATTATTCACATTAATATATAATTTTATCGATATATACAACTATTTATTAATCACATTAATATATAATTTTATAATAGAATAAAATGCGGTTTAACAGAATAATTCTAGTCCTCACACAGTCACATGCCCAATTTTTGACTAGAAGGGAAAGATTGGAAACGTAAACTGTACCCTAACACTAAGTTAAGGCTTCGTTTGATAAAACTTATGTCTGAAAACTAAAGTCTGAAATCTGAATACTGAAATCTGAATCTGAAAACTGAAGTCTGAATCTTATTAAATTAATAAAAATAAAATTTTAACATTAAATTTATATTTTTTAATAAAGTATAAAAATAGATGATAATTTATTTTTTAATTTTTTTATAGTTATAAAATTAATTTATTTTTATTATTTTTTTGAATTGATCAAATTTAAAAAGTATTAAAACATAAAAAAAGAAATAATGATACAAAAAAGGAGAAAATTGAAAGAGAAAAAGAATATTTTTTTCGATTCATATTCAATCATAAGTGGTTCGCTCATCACTTATTTGTTACGCCGGAATTATACTTGTTTTTCAGATCCACTTATTTAATTAAGTTACTCAAGTTTTCGTTATCAAACGCACTTAATCGATTAAGCACTTAACTTCAGAATCACTTAATCCATTAAAATTTATGACTAACAGTTATCAAACATACTTAATGCGAATAAGCTCTTAATCATTCATTTTAAGTATTGAATCATGATTATCAAACGAAGCCTAAGTAATATATCTTTCGTTTAAACTTTTTTGGCGAAAAAAAGAAGAAGAAATTCTTCCACCAATATTCTCTCCACCTAAACTTCTCAAACTCAACAATATATTCGATGGTCACCTTTTCTTGAGGGTTCAATTTTGCTAGAAAGAATATATATATTCCTTTGGTCGAAAAAAATAAATATATTATTAATTAGTACTAGTTTTAGTATAAGACGTAAGCCATAACTAGCGTTCTTGGTGGAAGTACACTAATATTTCCTAAAAAATAAATTTGAACCGATGCATTAACCGAATTATAAATTCTAGGGATTTAAGATAAATTATTCTGTACATCCACTGCATTATTAAAAATATTGCGGCAAGTCAAAATAGTAAAATAAAAACTATATTTTATTTTATTTATAGACCCTTACATGTTCATTGGCCAGCACTCTCCAAAAAGAATGGCACATGTTACATGAAGCGTAGCTGGTTGCACTATCCTACATGATGCAACACGTGCATGGAAGGATTTAGTAGAGATTCTTTGAAGAACAAAGACTAAATTACAAAATAAGACAAAATTAGCGAAAGAAAAGGTCATCATAGAATATATATATATATATATATATATATATATAAAGAAAAGCAGCAGCAACAAACACAACATGTACTAGAATTAATGATGGTTTTCTCCAAAGTTTTATTGGCTTATTTTGTGTTGCTTAAGAAAAGCTTGGGAAATGGTTCCATATCCAACGATTGCCTCCTCAAAATATGCCGTTTCTCTTCAAGAAACAACTCCGCCCTAAGAGTTTCTCCGGAAGAAGGTAATAATATGACTCGTACTTTGTTTTTTAATTAATAAATATTAGTTTGATATTTTACTTTTAGCTTTCTTAATTACGTAATTATTATGGAAAAAAGTTATATAGAGTGAAGTAAAAAAAGGAGTTCAAGTATTTAATATAATATCTTCTTTTATGCAATATTCATGAATCAAACACTATCATGTAACATTAAGGGTAAACATTGCAATTCATAAGTTGCAATTAAGAATAAATAAATAAATTATAAAATTTATGGTCGATCTCTATTCAACCAAATTTATAACTTTGGTTTTTGATATACTATTTTTTCTTTGAATTTTAATTGTCTTTCTTTTTTGCAGTGAATAGTATTAATGTCCTGCTTAGTCTTCAAGCCTCACAGCCGTCGGTTGGAAACAGATTCGAATGTGATGCTGTGAACTTGAGTCACTCAATTCGCTGCAGTTGTCGCCACACAACTTGTCGTGTTACTCATATGTATCCTCTTTTACTCTTTTTAATGGTCCAAATTAAATGTTTGAATATTACTTTCTCTGTCACATATAAAAAATATTTTTCGAAAAGAAAAACATATTTATCCTTATAAAATAGTTTACTTTCAAATTATTTACATTATGCATACCAGTTTTAATATAATAATATGTAATTTACAATTAACACTTACTAAAAAGTAAGAATATAAATGAAAAAATAGTGTTAAATTACTTATTTTAGATGTTAAACCTTACCATAATTAATAGATTGTACATGTTTTAAACTGAATTTTTTCGAACGAAACAGAAAAAATACCTCACATAAAATATGTTATAAAATTTTCATTACAATTATAATATACTTTACCACATTGTTTGCAATATCACAACATGAATTAATTAAATCATTTCCAATTTATTTGAACGATACTTTTAATATTGTTTTCAATATTAACAACATCAATCTTTATTTAACTATATGAAATGCCGGGAGTATAATTTATTCACTGAAATTGTTTAGGTTTAACTATATCGGTTTTAATGATTAGCTGAAAATCTTAGAAGAAAAAAAGAGAAGAAGATTTCTTGTGTAAATTGAAGGGTAAAATTTGAACATTAATTTTAGCTTGGGTATATAATGAATGAAAATAGTGTTCACTAAATCTTATAAATTTATAGGTCAATTCATAAATTATATAAGCTAATGGGTTGGGGTGCAAATATCCCCCTTAATTCACCATCCAGCGCAAATATGTATGTAAACACAAATTACTTGACAAAGTATTATTCTAACAATAACATCACCCGTAACATGAATTTTGTAATTAACAACTTTATTTGAATTGCAGTGATTTCTCGAACATGAATTTGAAAGGCTGGCTGCCAGACTCGATTGGGAAACTTACATACCTAAATTATCTGTAAGAGTTAGCACAAGCCCTACTTCTCCAATTTTCTTTTTTTTTTTCAATAGTGAAAATAACTTATTGGTATTTTCATTAATTAGTAATCTTGGTTTGGTGTTTTAAATTTTATAGTATTAATGATCTAATTTAATATTTTCTAGCATATTAATAAAAAGTGTTTATTCTTTATATTTATTAAAGTAAGTAATCATTTGCTTATATGGTAAAATTTATTATATTCCATGAAATTTAAATGAGAGAAAAGAGATTGAGGATTTGTTATGTAAAATAATGAAAGTAATAAAAAGATTATAAAATGAATGTAAATAGGGTTCCACATGAAATATTCTTTCTATTCTAAAAATAGAGTAAATTTGTCACTAATTTGTAACATTAATAATTAATATGTCGCAAAACCCAATTTTGTATCCAAATTATAATTGTGTCGTCTAGCTATAACGTTTTATTAAAGTGATGGTGATGCAAGAATACTAAAGTTTATATATCAAAATATATATATATATATATATATTCATTAGAAGAGTTGTTCTTTTTTTTTATTTATTATTACTTCTCATACCGTTATTAATATAATCATGTACGATTAACAATTAATCCACCTTTGAAAAGTAAGAACACTAATGGAAAAAAATAGTGACAAATTACTTATTTTATATATTATACTTTGAAATATATATATATAGAAAGTTATACATTCTTTAAATTGGATTATTCTAATGGACCAGTTGTGTGATTTAACTTTTTTTATAATTAGAAAAAATAAATAGGAGTTTTTGTACTTGTCCTTGCTTGTTCTCTTGTGGTTTTTCTAGGCATCTCATTGTGTTTTAGGGCTTTCTTTACATTGCAATTTGGCCTTTTCCCAAATTTTCAGAGACCTAAGTGCAAACTATCTCCATGGATGGATTCCTATATCTTTGGTGGATTTGAAACAGCTTTCATATCTGTAAGTAGTTTCCAATGCTTTTCGTTACAGTAAGTATTTGACATATAATATCAATATGCGTGTAACTTATAATGAGAATAGCAAGAATAATAGTAATACTCCTCCCGTACACCGAGTCATGTTTTTAAAGATACAACATTTTATAGGTGATAAGGTACAACACATAGAATTAGTATTATCACACTATTTTTGTCACTTATACTCTTACTTTTAAATATAAAGTAATTGTGAATCATATATAATTATATTAAATCTTCTCTTCTCAGTAGAAGAATTTACTTTTAAAATTTATTTTTGTTCCATTAGGGAGTCTAATTTCTCTTTTTTACTCTTCTTACCCTTACTAATATAATAATATGTGGTCTGTAATCAACCCACACTTAACAGGAAGGATATTACTAAAATAAGTAGTGGCAAATTAGCCATTTTAGATATAGTAACTTAAAATCCAGAACATATTATACATTCTCAATATCGAACTCTTCTAATGTAACGGATAGAGTATTTCAGAATGTAAAAAATAAAAAGATGACCATCTTTTATTGATATTTATATATATTGTATATATATATATACAATATATAGAACGGATTTTTGTATATATATATTGGCTGTTTACTTCATGATTATGTTGTTATTGTATTGTTCTTGCTGTTAATGATTAAATTAATTAGAATTTGATGGATGCACGCAAAAATTTTGTGAAGTTTGGTGGTTTAGTGGTTGTTCGGTTTATTAGCATGGAAGTTTATATATATATATATATATATATATTTTTTTTTGAATAAAGTTGAAATATATATATATATCAAAAACTTTCTACCGCTGTTCTTGCTGTTTTTTATATATATATTTTGAATGCAGAGATTAAAAAATGAAATATTAAAATTTTTTGGGTACAAATTTGGTAGTTTCTACGGCGATTTTTTTCAAAACCGCCATAGAAAGGGAACCGCCGTAGAAAGTCCTTTATACGGCGGTTTTGAAAAAAAAACGCCATAGAAAGTCGGACTTTCTACGGCAGTTCCAAATCGAACCTCCGTAGAAAGTCCGAACTTTCTACGGCGGTTCCTAAGCAAACCGCCGTAGAAAGTCTGAACTTTCTATGGCGGTTCACAACCGCTGTAGAAAGTCTGTAAACTTTCTACGGCTGCTGGATAGATGGCGGTTCAAAAAGGCCGAAAACCGCCGTTAAAATCCTTTAAAAACCGCAATTAAAAGTCATTTTTGTAGTAGTGTATAAAAACAATAATTCTCTTTGAATGGGACGAAAGAGTTAAAAAATATATTTTTAACATTAATATGCCTGTAAAGATGATCATGTGATCTCTATAATTCTCATGGCATATTTATAATGACAGTGATCTGTGCGATAACAACTTGGAAGGATCTGTACCACCATTCAACCGAGACAACAAAAAATTGGAAGTTCTGTAAGTAGAAATTTGTTTTGTAAAAAAAATTTTCTTTTTTTAATTAAACTTGGGTTGATGACTAAGTGCATGTTGTTCTCATTTTGGTTTTGGTTTTGGTTTTTTTTTCAACAGTAAATTTAATATATTATAATCATTTTTCATTATTTCCAATATAATTTTTTACTATTAAACTATACATTTTTACATTACCAATACACTTGTTATATTATAAAACTATTTTCCAAAAACATATTTTTAAAACATCATAAATAATACTTTCTTCCCATCTCATTCAAAGAGTTCACTTTGAAAAATATAAACCCCTAAAATAAGTAATTTGACACCATATTTGCCACTTATAAATATACTTACTTTATAAGTAAGGGCTAACTGTAAATCAAGCTTTTTTTTTAAAATTTTTTTTATATTAGTAAGAATATGTAATGTAAACAAATTCATTATTGACTCTTTTAATGAGGCAATAAATTTTTTTAAAAGTGAATTCTTTAATACATATCAATATTTCGTCATTTTTTCAGTATTATTTCTATTAATTTTCTTACATTCAAGTTACGGTTATGATAAAAATATTGTAAAGTTTTGATCATAATTTTAGCTTTGACAATAACATATTACGACTCGATCCTAATGTCAGAATTTGGTGTGTTTTTAACTTCGTTTTTATACAAGTCTCATTTCGCAATTCCAGAAACTTGTGTTGGAATCTGTTGTACGGATCCTTTCCCGAAGGATTGAGTGAACTTCAATCACTTCGAGTCCTGTGAGTATATACCTTTGTTATTTATTTCATTTTCAAATCTATTTATGATAAAAAAAAATAATACTCCTTTGGTTTTAAAATATAAGATATTTTAATTTTTTACACATATATTAAGAAGTGTTTCAAAATAACTTACTAAATCCTTTTATTAATAGCACATTATGTGAGATATCAGTAATTAACTTAGGCAATTAAATGTTTGACTAGTAACGGCAAATCTAGAAAGAAAGTGTTCATAATAGGTAGAATGACTTACATTTCAAAATAAAGTTGGAAAATTAGAATGGCTTACATTTTGAAATTAAAAGTGTACAACAATTCAGTTATGAAATCATATGATCATTGGATAATGACTTAAAATGCATTATCAATGCAATTACACGTCATTATTTAACGATTACATGATTGTATTCTTACCTTATATCATTGCCTTTGCCTTCTAAATATTATATATATTTTTGCTTTTCTTCAAGGGATCTAACTTGTAACAATATGAGTGGAGTTGTTCTAGATGGGATGTGGAACATGAAAAGCCTTCAAGAATTGTATGGCCATGATTTTTTTTTCTTTTTTTTTAAGGGTTTGTTTTTTTATCTTTCCTAATCAAGAACGTTTTTATCAGGTATTTATCTAATAACAATCTAGAAGGTCAACTTCCACAATTGGGAAACCTTACTAATCTCCAATGGTTGTAAGTCTATTTCAAAATTTTGGGTTCATTATATATATATATATATTTATATATATTTGGGTAAAACTAGGAAATGAATTCACTCTATTATTTGTAAAATCACAAAATATCTCACTGATAATAAATATTACATATATATATATATATGAAAAAGAATAAAAGTGTAGAGTGAATGATGTAGTATCACTTGATAATTAATTATATTAGGAAACTATAGTCATGTTAAGGAACCGTTGAGTTATTCGATCTGGTTTTTGATGCATTACTAATGCAATTGTTTAAGTGAAATCTAATGATTGTATTATTGGTTTAACAAGACTCTAGTCTCGCCGTTATTTATATGTTCAACAAGGTTCATTTTATAGTTTCTACACCTCTAATAATTCCGAAATGTAGTAAATATAATTATTAAAATACTAGGGCTGATTTCATAATTTTATCCATGCACCAGGAGGTAAATGCAATTCACCCTTTGAAAAATTTAATAAACTACTAAGGTCCAAATATAATTATATATCAAAATTTGTAATCTATTAAATGATATAAAAGTGAGACTCATAAATTGTAGATTTACCAGAAACAATGTCGCACTTGCAGTCCATTCATCCCAAACAATTATAAATAATACCAAACAAAAAATAATAATAATAAAATCCTTTAACTCTAATTTTTAATTATGTAAATTTTTTTTAATGCATCACAGATATCTACTCAACAATAACTTCTCTGGTGAGCTGCCAAAGAGCATTGGAGGACTGACAGATTTGGTGGAATTGTAAGTGATTTGGTTTTATTTAATTATTTAAATAAATGAATATTATATCCAGGTTATATATAGATTGAAATTAACATTGGGAGTTATAAAGTGAAATGAATATTACAATGCATGTATAGCAGCAAGTGAAATGAATATATATATATATATATATATATTTCGGTGCTAAAATTAGCCTCAAAAGTAATATTTCACAATTTATTAAAAGATTATCCTTCTCAACTTAGCTTTGTAAGAGAAATAGTAAGGATTAATAATGCTGGAAAAAATAAAAATGTTGCTTATGAATGCTAACTAATTGTTTGTCAGATTACTTCAAGGGAACTTCATTGGGAGGATACCAGATGTGATTGGTGAACTGCCAAAGCTGGAGTCATTGTAAGCCAAAGCCACATATATATATATATATATATATAATTATAATTACATTTATGAAGAGCAAATTAATAATTATATGAGTTATATATTGTTGATAAAATGTCCAATTCACAGGATGCTGCTGGGAAACAATTTTAAAGGGCCTTTACCAAAACAATTCTCCTCTAAAAACCTAACTTTCCTGTAATTATATTTCGAAACTCTCTCTCTCTCAACTAAATCTCGTTACGAAATCATTCAATAATATGATTCTTTTTTTGGTCTGATTTAAATTTTTTTTATTTACTCGTGCAGATATATATCTGACGTATCCGGAGGTGAAATGGGCAACTCATTCCCAGATCTCCGAAAACTGATCCTTTTGGAGCACTTGTAATTAATTAAATGAAATACAAATATTTGTTGATACATTATGTTATAGTAAATTAACGTCAACATAGATACAATTTTCTAAAATTATATATATATTTTTTGTAGGACACTGAAGAACTGTTCACTGAGCGGTCAAATTCCTCGTGAAGTGTGGCATTTACCCAATCTATCCTATTTGTAAGTGTATGTTTATTTCAGTTAATACAAATGCGTGTTAAATTTAAAGCAATTATGTTACGTTTGTACAATTAATTTAATTAATTAATGAGTTCGATATATATATATATATATATAATTAATTAATAAAAGATATATATATATAGGGACTTGAGTTTCAACAATTTGAGTGGAGAAATTCCATCATCTCTGATCCATAAGTACCTCAAAGATATGTAAGTCACCACTGATTTGATACTTATAAATGTTGTTTTATTAGTTAAAGTCTGTGTAGTTTTGTGTATATAATCATGAAAGTTTTATCTCTTTATAAAGCTAAATTAATTATTCATTTTACTTATGATTTAAGTTAAATTATTTTATTGGTTTATTTACTTTGGGGTTTCATTTATCTCCCTTTGAAATAAGAATTATTTAATCTTTCATGATCTTTAAAAATAGTTTCAAAGCCAAATTCAATTTCTTTCTGACGATATTTAAACTATTTTTGTGATATTCAACTTATATTTCTAATCATTATATAACAGATATTTAAGAGGTAACCATCTAGATGGATTGCTTCCTGGATGGGCATCTAATTTCACTGGGGCGCACATGTGTAAGTGCTTGTCTGAATTCCCAATCATATATATACTCTCTCTTTTTTTAATGTTGTCATGTATAAAAGAGTTCAATTTAAAAAATAAATTAAATTTTCTACTAAAAGAGTTCAGTTAAATCTATTTACTAAACATATCGTTATTAATATATGAAAAATAAATTCACATTTATTTAAAATGTTTGAAAAATAGGGTGTCAAATTAGTTGTTTAATTTAGATGTTGTAATTTACCATATATAATAAATTATACATATTTAAATTGGGTTCTTTTAATGGGACGGAGGGAGTACAAAGTTTTTCGATCCATGCATTTTTTTTTTTCTTCTTCATTTTATCGTGTTATATTTCTGTATGTCTTAACTTTAATTTATATATTGAGTAATTTATTTCATTCAACGTTTTGCAGTGATGTTTCAGACAATTTTTTCACAATTGATGCAACGTTTCCTAGTGACCCCAAATCTATTGACAAGTAAGAAAAACCAATTCTTTCAGAGTATTTTAATTTGGTTATTTTAGGTGCAATAAAACACACAATTTTAACGAGTCGTCACCTTTGGTGCCTCTCAAGAGACCTTAGAGTTGGTTCAATTTATAACTACTAGAAAAAGATAACAATCAACAATTAAACAATTTATAACAACATTCCAGTAATATTCAATTAATTCTGCTCGCATGCATGTAATCGTAAACACCTTGTGGTCTAATTTAATCTACACCAGTTAGTTCTAGGTACCATGGGATCCCTCAGACGTACCCAATCCCTTATGTAATTCGGTGATCCTCCCCGGGGTCCCTCGCAAGGATCACTGCCCAAAGAGCTTTTAAGAATTAAGGAACCTAACACTGTTTATTCTTTATTAGCTGTAACCACTAAAGGTAAACACTAATCTATCCAGAACTACCTAGCCGGCAGCCTTGTTACTTGATAACAATTACCAATGCAGTACTAAGGTGATCAAACTTAATACATAATCAGCAGTTAAATGGGTTCACAAGATAGCATAGAATATAGCCAATTAGAGGCAATGTTAATTCGGTTTTATACATGCATGGATTCGAATATCTTACATAATACCGGAATTAAGAATTTAGCTACTCATGCTTTCGATAGTAAAACACATAATCATAGAATACGACATAGCAAGAATGAAAGAGAGATAAAAGGAATTACTGAATTAATGTTGAAATAATACGGAAGTCACCCTGTCCGTTTCACCAAATGGTTGACGGCCTGGCGTGCAGATGCAAAAAAATCCGAACATAACGAAATTTAGCACTAAAATAATGTATCGTGACTACTAAAACTTGATCAAAAACTGAATGAAAAACTGAATAATTATCCCCCCTTCTTCCTACGAAAATATCCCTATTTATAGATATGGTTATCTCTCAGAAAAAGGAAAATAAATCAAGTCTCTATTCCTTAAGGAAAATAAATCCAAATCTCGAAAAGGCAGCAGATCACTCCAGAAAAGGAAGTAATCAATCCTTATCGCTTCTTGAGATTCACCCTTATCTCCAATTGCTCCAAGAAAACAGCAACCAAACTTCTTCCTTATCTCATTCAAATTCGCATTTCACACTTTGAGATAAGTTCTACTTCTCCTGTGATTGCTGGACAGAATATTCCTTCTGGATCCTCTTTCTAGACAGTCCTGGATTAAACCGCAACTCTGTGGTTGCTTTCTGTTGGATCCCAACTTATCGCCGAGCTCGCGTGACGTCGCCCTCCACCTTCTGCTCCCTGCTTTTGGGATCCCCTGCATGCTGTGAAGGGATGCTTCATGTCTGCGCCCTTTGTCGTGCATTTAGGTCACTGTAGCCCAGGTCATCTGAAGACGGGGTCAGGTTATCTTCACCCCGTCCGTGGAGGACGGGGTCAACCTTAGTTTATGTCGTCCTTGATCTAATATCCACTTCAGGTCGTCCCGGATGAGGTCGGCCTAGGTCGTCACGGACGAGGTCGGCCCATGTCCTTTAGCTCCATATTGCCTTCTTTCCTCCTTTCATTAACAACTTCTTAACCTGCACATAACCATGCAATACCTGGGCAAAAGCCCTTCAAATCTGCAGGATAAGACTCTAAAATTAGGCAATTAAAAGGTGCCGATCAAAGGGGCTGAAGGATTCCTTTAAAGGGACTATATATAGTCTCACCCCATAATGGTTATCATTGTACTATTTTATTTTATTTTATACTATTACATCTCCAAGGTTCAAACATGTGTACTCCGAGTTACAAGACTCTCTCATCAACAATTAACCAAACCCTCCCATCTACGGGGCTAGTATCGAGGGAATGAAGATATAGTTCCATATAGGAATTGTAATTTTACCCAAATAAGTACTCCCTCCGTTCAATTTAAAGAGTTCATTTTGAAAATTGTACAATTTATTATGAGTTGTGATGTACAATAGTTAAAATAAGTAATTAACAACATACTTTTCATTTATATTCTTAACTTTTTAGTAACGGTAATTGTGAATCACACATTATTATATTAGTGAAGGTATATAATATAAACTATTCAAAGTTAACCTTTGTTTTTTTTTTAGAGTGGATTCTCTAGATCGAAGAAAGTAATCTAATTGAAATATTTATCTGTCTGATTTTCCAATTTCATTGATTTCATGCTCACGGCCTCTCTGATCGACCAGAAACCTGTTTGCATGCTGCTCTACTTCAAGCAATGTGTAAGTTTTGGTATTCTCCCTTAATCAATTCATTAATAGACATGATACGTACTCGTAACATTAAATTTATAACAAAATTTTTATATTAAGTGATGAAATATTAATAAATATTTTATAAAAATTTAACCAATGAATACATAAATATCTCATTACTGACTATAAAAGCTATGAGTGTACGGATTTGGTGCTATAAGTATTATTTTCTCGGTTCCACTACAACAGTTTTTAGTTATATAAAATACTAACTTTAAAATGAAGTTTTCCAATAAGACAGAGAAAATATTAATTTTCATTTAAATTTTCGATCTTGCGCTTAAGAGGCATCCTACTGATTGATTGTGTACGAAATTAATTATCTACAGGAAAAAGAAGTGGCCGCTGGACAATAACTATACTTGTGTTAATGACACATTTACAAGTAAGTACATCGATCTGCTACAACAAATATATATATATATATATATATATAATTAAACAGAAAATACAACTGTTTGTTTACAAAACTACTTGATAATGACTTATAATAAATTATTAATATCATTACTAATGAAATAGGTAATTAACCAATTGTATGTACTCCATTGTTCTTTTTTATGTGTCTTTAATTATCACATTTTTTCCCCTCGAATAAATATCCCTTTTTAAGTTTTAATATAAGAAATCAATAAAATTCTAATTTCATAATTCATCCCATTTTTATTTTTATTTTTTCAAATCTCCCTATTGGAAAATATGATTGGATATATTAGTGCAGCCTGTTCTTTATGTTGTGTTTGAAAAAATATTTGAAATCATATAAAAAGGTATAGCTGAATAGTAAAAAGTTGTATTGAAAATGATGAAAACTGATTATAAAATTATTTTTTCAAAACTAAGTTTCAAACATTATTTCAAACACAATATAAAACAAAGGCCCAAATAAGATAACAATTTATGTTGTAGGGGAAGGATGTGTGAAGATGAGATGAGAAAAGAAGAAAGTAATATAAATAGTACTCAAATTATCATAGCATTACTAGGAAGAGGGAGTTTACAATAGTCTCTTTGGACTCATGTTCATGATCATCCTCCTCTCTTACCTCAACACTTGATAAGATTTCCTGTTTATAGAGAAATAGTAAAAGACATACTTTGACTTATACTTGACTCATTGAACATCTCATTTAGACTTTTGGACTTTTGGAATACCAGTAGACACTTCTGGATTTAGACTAAATTCATGAACCACCACGTTCAGAATATATAATATTTGAATTTAATATGCTCCAATACTGCCATTAGGCACTGTCCACTCTTATACAGTATTATCAAATACATATTTTTGAAATTTTAATCTAACTTCTCATTATTTTCAATACATATTTTTACTATATTATAAATACATTAGTACTTTCACATTTAAAAATTGTTTCTAAAATCAAGTTTCTAAAAACAAGATTTCAAAACTTTCCAAATTGTATAGGGCCTAAAAGTCATGTTCGAAGTTATAATTTGTCGTTGAAAAACAATTGTAACTCACAAGGGTGTAGCATTGATTTTTCATCTTTCCTTTTTTTTTTTTTTGTTGTTGAAATTAATGTCTATCTCATAAGGGTTATATATATATATATATATATATATATGTGTGTGTGTGTGTGTGTGTGTGTTTGCAGATGATCACTTGTATATTAACTGTGGTGGAAAGGGAACAGACATTGATGGACATTATTACGAAGCTGATTTAAACCCACAGGGGAGGTCAACTTTTGTACTTAGCCAAAATTTGACATGGGGTTATAGCAGTATGGGGAAGTATTTGACTATGGATTCAACAAAAGAAAATTATATAGTGAGCCAAACATGCAACATTTCCATGGTTGATGCGCCGTTGTATACCCAAGCTCGTGTGGCTCCGACGTCGTTGAAGTATTATGGTTTTTGTCTGAAAAACGATAATTACACTGTCAGACTTCACTTCGCTGAAATCGGATGGGATCCGACCAATGAAGATAATAATCACCCAGGAACACGAGTTTTTAATGTTGAAATCCAGGTAATTTATTAGCTTAAAATCATCTATTTCGTGTTTTTTATTTTATCAATGACAGTTACGACCAATATTTACACCTCTATATTTATTAATTAAACTGTCATTTCGATAGAATTTACCATAAATAAAAATAATGATGTTCAATCTCTAGGGTTTAGGGTTCAATATTATTTTGAGTGGGACGAGAGGAGTATATTATTTTGAGGAAAACAAACAGATAACATTGCCTATTATAGGATTAATTTTTGTATTTTATACCCTAATATTAGAAACAAACTAATGAGGTCACATATATACATTAGGGCTAATTTTGGTATTCGTACATTTTAATACTTCCTTCGTTTCATTAGAAGAGTCAACTTTGACGAATGTACAATTTATTATGAATGTCAATGTACCACACTTCAAATATACAATTATGTGACATTATTTCTTTCAAATATATAATTATTCTAATGAAACAAAAAATAAGTTTCAAAGTGGACTCTTCCTATGAAATGGAAGGAGTATTATGCATCTCTATTTCTAGTATTTTCTATCAAAATGATAGTTTAGTCCATTAATATAGGGAGGTAACAGTGTACTTTTAAAATACAAAAAGGGTAATTATCACTACTGGAACGATTGTAAAGAAAGATAATTTTCATTTGCCCTTTTTTACCCCTTTAACTTGGCATATTTTCTTTTCTTTTTTGTTCCCTCAACATAAAAAATAGGTTTCAAACTCAAATCCGACTAATATATGAGATTCATACATATAATAAGACTAGAAGCAGCAAATGGGAAAAAAAAATTAAAATCATTTTGTTTATCTCTTAATTATTTAGCCTAGAAAAGGCCTGCCACATGCTTAGATATATATGTAATTAAATATATATATATATATATATATATACATACACATATACAATATATATAATTGCGTGTAGGGCAAGAAAGTACTGGAGAGTTTCAACATAGAAGAAGAAGCTGGGGGTCTGCACAAAAGCATAACCAGGAATTTTACTGTTTCGGTAACTAACCATCGATTGGAAATTCACTTTTATTGGGCTGGCAAGAGCTCTATATTTGTCCCTGACTACTATGGTCCACTCATATCTGCCATCGCCGTCGATGCTGGTATATATTAATATATATACACTCTTTTTGTTAACTGTTGTCCATCTTTTTTTCATCACTTAATTTGAAAAGTTTGATTTTCATCTATTAATTTCAAGAATAATAGTTTAGAGATAGTCTCAAACTCAGTGTACACAACAATATTCGAATTTTTTTCGACTAACACGTGAGATTCACACACTAGAAAAGGCAGAAAATTGAAAATGTTGAATTACTTTATTTGCTCCTAATTTAGCCTGAAACATCTGAAATGCTGGTCGGAAACAACGTACGTACTCAGTAGTTTTTGTCCAAACTTGAATTGTCCAAACTTGAATATGAGACTATTTTCAAACTATTTTTGAAATTCATTTAGAGATCAAATTGAAACGTTTCAAACTCAGAAATCAAAGAGAGATAACAATCCACATTTAAAATACTACTAAAGTTATTTAACCTCTATATATATGATCATCATGTAGTAGGTTCTATATGTATTAATTTTCTGATAAAAGTAGTGATAAATTTCATCGAATCATTTGTTGAATCAGTTCCTAAAAATCATCACAAACTTTCCCCTCTGGGAATTGGAGCGATTGCTGGATCTTCATTATTCATATTTGTGGGATTAATCATTGCTTTGCTTTGGATGTCGGGTCGGCTTCGTGGCAAAAAACCAGATAATTATGGTAAGTGTAAGTATACCTTTAATGTTAAATTTGATGATCCCAAAAATGTCTCTTAATTTACTGACATGATTAATGTTGGAGGTGTGGAGTTGTATCCTGGAGGTGTTTTCAACTTTCAACAAATAAAGGAAGCCACCAACAATTTTGACATTACCAAAAAGATTGGTGAAACTGGATCTGTCTTTAAGGTTTGTTTGTTAATTTGTTTCACCTGTTTGTTTACCTTCATTCGATTCATTTTTCTGTCATTGACTCTTTAATTGGATTGTTTTCTCTCTTTGGTCCTTCAATTGAAAGGGGGTAGTTTTATTTTCGTTGTTTCAAGTTGAAAAATAGTTTCGAAATGGTCCTAACTCAAATTTCGATGATGTTTGAGTTATTTTTTCTTATCATGTAGAATTCACATACATTAGTAGAGACATTAAATGAAAAAAGTAAATGCTAAATAACTTTTGTTCTCTCCTCGACTTGGTTCAAGACAAACCACGTGATAGTCAAAAGTAGTTGATCATCTGTTGTTGAGATTTGAGTTATGGCCCATTTTGGAACTATTATCGAGTCAATAGATGAAAATTAAACTTTTGCAAATTGAGGGACAAAAATAGATCGAGACAACATCTGAAGTTATGAGATTAGTAAAGTGATTTATTCTTTAATAATAGCTTTTGAACCTATATAGAATTATCATTCTTGAAAGTTGAATATGGCTAGCTCCTTGCAGGGTGTACTGACAGATGGTACAGAGGTAGCAGTAAAACAACTCTCTGTGAAATCAAAACAAGAAGCCCAACAAATCCTCACTGAAATTGGCATCATTTATGCACTCCAACACCCTAATCTTGAAAAGCCAATGGGTTGTTGTGTAAGAGAAAGACAAGTTCTCCTAGTCTACAAATACATGGAAAACCTCTCTCTTCAAGAAGCATTGTTTGGTATGATCATGATTTCTTTTGTTAACTATTTTAATTTCTACCATTTTCCTCTTCATTGTTGATGTTGAGTCGTTCAATCAAATGGTGATAAAACGGTAAAAAAAAAAAAAACTCAGAAGATTCGCACAAGGAATGATGTAGCAATCACGTGGAGAAAAATCAATATGTAACTTGTGGCCGTAGTCAAGTAAATAACACATCATTCTCCGAGTTTTTTCAATGTACCAATCATTTTCCCATTCGATTATTTATGTTTAAGGTTGGTTTTCACTTTCCAATTTCAGGTACAGATGAAGCTGTGAGATCAAAGCTAAGTTGGCGAATAAGGTTTAAGATTTGTCACGGCATAGCAAAGGGATTAGCCTTTCTTCACGAGGAATCAAAACTCGATGTGATACACGGCAACATTAAACCGGCAAACATACTCTTAGACAAAGATTTTAACGTCAAGATCTCAGGTTTCAAATACTCCGAGCTTCATGATAGCCAGCTCAATAAAGAAGATACTAGCAATGTACCAAGAGCAAAAGACACGTACGAATTACTAACCCTTTTTTTTTCCTTCTTTTTTCTTAGCATTATTTTGTGTATAAATTAATGGAAATTCGATCAATATTACGTTTACAGAGGACATATGGCACCAGAATACATGCAAGGTCGACCCTTAACCCCAAAAGCCGATGTTTATAGCTTTGGACTCGTGATACTTGAGATCATTAGTGGACAACGTCATATGATCATCAGGCCAAAGGAAGATATCTTTCTTCTAAACACGGTGAGACATATATATTATCATGTTACTCTAATCAAATGGCAGAGTAATAATTCACGGTCCAGAGCAAATTGTATGTAAACAGTGCAGATTTGCTCTGACAGTAAGTAATTATTCGGTAAATTATTACTCTCGCAAGTTAATTAAGATTTTCAAAGTGCATTTGAACAATTAATTATTGCACAGGCTTATAAATGCTACGCGGAAGATAATCTTGAAGGTTTGATTGATCCAAGTCTGTGCGAGCACAAAGACTACAAGTACAATGAAGTAAGCTCAATACTATATTTAGCAATGCAGTGCGTGAGTCCAAGCTTTGATCTCAGGCCAACCATGTCCGAAATTGTGCAAATTCTTGAAGGAAAGAAGAAATTCAAAGGAAAACGTATCACTCCTTCCCCAATGATTGAACCCGTGACCATCCCTCCTCAATCTTATGCATCTGGAAGCACTTCTGATTCTCAAGACAAGCAAATACTGCAAGAGTCTGGTGATAATTAATTAGTCTGGAAGCACTTCTGATTCTCAAGACAAGCAAATATACTGCAAGAGTCTAGTGATAATTAATTAGTTTTCTTAAACATAGAATCGATGCCCTGATATGATAAAAGAACTAAGTAAGTAAAATCTCTCCGATGATATTTCGTGAGAAGTTGGTGGTGAAAAGATACTTAATGATTTTGGGGACAAATTAGAGAAATTTTAACTATATGAAACAAATCACTTTTTATTTGCTAAGTATGTCTGAAGGTAAATGTTTAACCTCTTATCTTGATCAAATTGATTGCATTATTTGTGTGGTGTGTAAAAGTATGAAAATATAGCACAAAAAGCCACCAAATAAGTAATTAAACCCCATCTCTAGCATTACAAGAAAAAAGGGGCCATTAACTATGAATTTCCTCGTCGTAAAAGCATATTTTTGTCGTAAAGGCCTTTTCCGTCGACAATTCGCATGCTCAAGTTCATTTTTAGTGGCGAAAAATGGGTGGACCTCGGGAGTAACGATAGCACGTGTTTGGTGTAATTGCTGAATCTAGACTGTCCAAACAGCATGTAAATTGACCTAAGATGAAAATGATGAAATCAAATAATCTCTTTATGGTCTTAGGCCACGCTGAAGGTGGAGTTTTGAAACTACCCAAAAGATATATGTATACCAACTACCATTTGTAACATTTCATAACAACATATATAGGCCTTTTTGGGTAGTTTCAAAACTCCACCTTCAGCGTGGCCTAAGACCATAAAGAGATTATTTGATTTCATCATATATATATATATATATGTATACTACTGTTATATTTAGAGCTAAAAATAGCATACAGAGCAATAATCCTTCTCTCTAAAATACACTTCATTATTCATACACGTTAAATGTTTTGCCGGTTAGGAAGCGACTTGTGGGAGGGTGATTTAGTTGGAAACGTGTTCCCGCCGTTCAGGTACGCCCGATCTGGTACAGAGCCAATATCTTTTGAAGAGATGTCATCTCAAAGAACTGAATTTCCAAAGGCATGGAGCTGATCACCTAACAAAACAAGATGAAATTCATTTTAGTTAAACTTTATCTTCTTTTTTTTCTTTTTCAAAACGGTGTTTGTGCTTCACTGAACCAGACCCACAGCTATGAGAAAACAATCAAAATGATCTCACATCATGCCAGTGACATCTAGAACCTAGGAAAAAATTGGTTTCTTTTATGTTAAAGATTATATATAGTATCATCCAACAATAATATAAAAGATTGTAGAATAATTAAACTAAGCTTCTATTAGTTTCTATTTCCTATTCGGTTTATGTTTCCTATTCGTTTGTTTCCTGTTTAGTTTTGTATTTGTTTTAGGAAACCTAATTGTTTTAGGAAATAGTTGCAATCTGAATCAGTATAGGATTTAGGATAGTTTAGCCTATAAATATATATCTTGGATTGCCATTGTAAAAACAAAGGAAATTACAAAGATTAAAGAAAGCCTTTCGGCTGTTTTTGGCGCGTTGCAGATTTGTGCGCATGCAATTTTAGTTTTCTATTGATTTGGTTAATTGATCATCTTAGTTGCTTTGTTCTTGCATCGGTTTGTGTGTGATTGTTGTTGTTTGTTCAGTGCAACAAAGCAAAATCAAATTGCTTTGTTAATTTGTTCTCGACTTCCTTGTTGTAAATTGATTTTGGTAGCAGCTATGTTTAACTTTGTTCGATTACAGCTTCCATGTTTAACATGTGGGGTTTGTTTTATTTTGGGTCCTACATCTGATATCAGAGCCTATGTTTTTTTTTTTTTTTGGGAGTCTAAAATGTCTTCTTTATTTAATCCTCCTGAGTGCCATGTATTTGTCTTTGATGAAAAAAATAATTTTGAAATCTGGTATCAATTTATGGAGAGTTTTTCAAGATGGTTGGTATCTGGCATGTGATTGAGTCAGATTTTGAAGAACCTGAAAAAGACAAGGAAGGTGAAAAATCAACAGTTGAGGGAAATAAAGAATTAGAGAAAAATTGTTCTCACAATAATCATGCACTCTATTATTTAAGAACGAAGGTTGGATTAGACGTATGCAGAAGTTTAATAGAGGTAGAGACAGCTAAGGAGTTTTGGGACAAGTTAAAAGTTACCAATCAAAGAAACGAAAACGTTCAAAAAAAGAAACTGTAGAAGTTACGGAGACAATTCGAGTTAGCAGAGATGAAACCTAACGAAAAGGTGCAAGAATACATGGCTAGGGTAAAGTCCATAGCCGGTCAGATGAAGATCAACGGTGAAAAAGTAACGGAGAGAGTCAAAACTGCAAGCTCGTTTGAATGATTATTTAGTTGGGGATGAAGTTGATAATTTGACTGATGAGAATGTTGTGAATTTCGCTCTGTTTGTAGATTGTGATCCAGTTAATTTTACCGATACTGTTAGAGATAATCGTTGGGTACAGGCAATGGACGAAGAAATTAATTTCATTGAGAAGAATAATACTTGGGAGCTTACTAACCTTCCGAGTGAAAAGAAGCCCATTGGTGTAAAGTGGGTATACAAGACAAACGTACAAGCCTAGTGGGGAAGTTGATAGATACAAGGCAAGACTTGTTGTAAAAGGTTACAAGCAGAAGCCTGGAATTGACTACTTTGAAGTGTTTGCTCCTGTTGCTAGACTTGATACTGTGAGAATAATAATTTCTTTGGCTGTCCAGAATGATTGGAAGATTTTTCAGATGGATGTGAAGTCTGCTTTTCTGCATGGAGTTCTTGAAGAGGATGTGTATGTTAATCAACCTCCTGGCTTTTTGAAAAGAGGTCAAGAGAAGAAAGTCTATCATTTGAAGAGAGCCTTGTATGGATTGAAGCAAGCTCCGAGAGCTTGTTATACTTGTATTGATACCTTTTTTGTCGAAAGTGGTTTTCAAAGGTGTCTATATGAGCATACTTTATACGTGAAGTCTTCATCAAGTGGGAATATTGTCATTGTTTGATTGTATGTGGATGATCTGATATTCACTGGAAACAATGAAAAGATGATGTCAGACTTCAAAGAGGCAATGATCAGACAGTTTGAGATAACTGATTTGGGGCTTATGTCATATTTTCTTGGGATTGAAGTTTCTCAGACTGATCGTGAAATCTTTATTTCCCAAAGAAAATATGCTGGTGATATTTTGAAGAAGTTGAAGATGGATGGTGCTAATCCGATCATGACTCCAGTGAAGAAAGGTTGAGATTGACTAAGGAAGGCACTGAGAATTCTGTGGATCCAACTTACTTTAAAAGTATGGTTGGTAGTTTGAGATACTTGACTTCTATAAGGCCGGATATAAATTTCAGTGTTTGATTGATAAGCAAATTCATGGAGAATCCTTGTTAGTCGCATTAGCAGGCTGCAAAGAAAATCTTGAGGTACATTAAGGGTACTCAAGGAGATGGTATTTTGTGTCCGAGAGGTGAACCAATGAAGCTTATGGGGTATACTGACAGTGATTGGGCAGGTGATACAGTTGAAAGGAAAAACACTTCTGGATATGCTTTCTTTATTGGTTCTGGTGTGTTTTCTTGTAGTTCAAAGAAACAACCAGTAATAGTATTGTCTACTGCTGAGGCTGAGTATATTGCAGCTACTAATTGTGCTACTCAAACGATTTGGTTGAGAAGGATGCTGGGTTTCCTTCAGCATAAAGAGGATGGTCCGACTACGGTGTTATGTGATAGCAAGTCGGCAATTGAGCTGACAAAACATCCAGTCTTTCATGGTCGCAGTAAGCATATTGATATCAAGTATCACTTCATTCGTGATTTTGTTAATGAGAAGGAGATTGTTGTTGATTACTGCAAGACTGTAGATTAAGTTGTGGACATTTTCACCAAAGCATTGAAGTTCGAGATCTTTGCAAAGTTGAAGAAGATGCTCGGTATGGCTAAAAGCGCGAACTTAGTTTAAGGAAGGCTATGTAGAATAATTAAACTAAATTTTCTATTAGTTTCTATTTCCTATTCAGTTTATGTTTCCTATTCGTTTGTTTCCTGTTTGGTTTCGTATTTGTTTTAGGAAATCTAATTGTTTTAAGAAATAGATACAATCTGAATCAGTGTAAGATTCAGGAATAGTTTATCCTATAAATATATGCCTTGGGTTGCCATTGTAAAAACAAAAAAAATTACAAAGATTAAAGAAAGCCTTTCGGTTATTTTTGGTGCGTCACAGATTTGTGCGCATGCAATTTTAGTTGGGGCATACTATTTGCAGTAACATTTTACTGTGAATAGTCTATTTTGCCCTTTAGCTTAAAAAACAAAAAATAGCAATTTGGTTACTGCAAATAGTAATGTTGAAAAACCGCCCACTTTGGGTGGTATTTTCTTCCAAAATACCGCCGGGATTGGGCGGTATTTTGGGTCAAAATACCGCCATCGCCCAGCGGTATTTTCGATATTTTCTTCCAAAATACCGCCGGGCGATATTTTGATGCAAAATAGGTCAAAATACCGCCGGGAGCCGGCGGTATTTTGACCAAAAATACCGCCCGCGCCCGGCAGTATTTTGACTCAAAATATCGCCCAACCTCGGTGGTATTTTCTTCTCAAAATTTTTTTTTGAGAAGCGCTGCCTTGAACTCCGCCAACTCACTGCAGAGTTAGATCCGCGAAAGCTGTACTTGGATTAAGTTATTTTTGATACCACGTTATAAATGTTAGAATTTGAGAAGAGAAGAAAAGAACATGAATAATGTATAGATTATTTTTTTTCGCTAAAAAACCAATTTTACGTTAAAAAAAAATGTATAAATTGTTTACTTACCGTGTATATGGATAAAAAAAAATGTATATATTGTTTACTTATCGTGTAATATGGATTATTCTCGTTACTATCGACCATAATTAGAGTGAAAATGATTTCTTTTATTTTTTTAAAAACTTAAACGGTAATTCAGACTTTTCACAGGAAAATGTTACTGCGAATAGTAAAACAGTTACTACGAATAACAATTCAGTATTAGTTTTCTATTGATTTGGTTAATTGATCATCTTAGTTGCTTTGTTCTTGCATCGGTTTGCGTGTGATTGTTGTTGTTGGCTCAGTGACTTGCGACAAAGCAAAATCAAATTGCTTTGTTAATTTGTTCTCGACTTCCGTGCTGTTAATTGATTTCGGCAGTAGCTAGATTCAACTTTGTTCGATTACAGCTTCCGTGTTTAATTTGTGGGGTTTGTTTTATTTTGGGTCCTACAAAGATGAATTTATAAATTTGATGTGTAGTCCTAAATCTTAGATGAGAATCCCTTCCTCTTGTACCTAAGTGATGAGATTGAAGAAGATAAATGAAAAGAACAGAGCAGGAAGAGATCGCATAACTTCACAATTATTATTTGAGTTGAAAAAATAGAGATACAAGAGTAGAGGAGGAGAAAACTATAGAACGCATGAAGAAAGAGAGTGGATGCCAGTGAGATTGAAGGAAAATAATCCTAAAGAAAAGGAAAGACTTTATCACTAAATAGAAATTAGTAACATAGTAAATTTTTTGCTCTGCTAAAATCTGTACTAGCAATAACACTAGCCTTTAAAAAAATAGGTAAAATAGTGATCGAAACTGTTATTTTTTTACTCTCGCAATAACAATAGCCATATATATTGCAAGATTATGACCTTGTAGACGTTGATCCAGTCCATGTGTTTTTGGACTTAGTTGATATTCAAAACTTGTGATTGAGCCCAATAGTTTAATTAGTGTGGATAAAATGGAGTAAATTCAATATCTTCCGTCTTCATAACTGGGAGGTAACTTTCATAACTTGTATCCGACGATACTTTTTTGAAGATACGCTCGTCGAGTTTAGCATCAAAAGTATCGTGTGTCTATTATGAAAGCTCGTATATCACATATGGCTGCTGATGTATCATGGTTAATAGTATAGATGCTGAAACATCGCGTATAGCCTCTTATATATTTCGTGCCACTTAAAGCATCTGATGTATCACCTGTTTCTTAAGAAAAAGAAACTTTCCACTATGAAAAAAATATCGATTTTAAGTGTTGATATCGAGTATAGTCTATGATGTATCATCTGTTTAAAAAATTACTGCTTGTAAAAATAATAGTATCGCTTGTTTCAGAAAAGGAAAGTACCATTTGTAGAATAATTAAGAAAATATCGTTTGTAGTAAAGAAAACACTCGTATTGATTTGGTATAACGATTCGAACCCCACATGGAATATATTACTCCCTCTGTTCCATTATAAAAGTCCAGTTTGAGAAATATTTTTGTTCCAATAGAAGAGTTCACTTTCAAATTTTTTACTCCTCCTACCCTTATTAATATAATTATGTGTGGTACACAATTAATCCATACTTAAAAAATAATGATATAAATAGAATAAATGATGTATAATTATATTTTTTCGGATATTGTATATTGACATTCAAAATAAGTAGTATACTAAATGTGGACTTTTCTAATATAACGAGGGAGTATGATTTATCACAAGCCGAAATACGGGGCATGATTGGTAGTGGTAATTTGGACATACCATTTTAGTAGTACTTTAGCTAGCAAATAGTACTAATAGTATATATTCATGATAATTATTTAGTAGTTAGCAATGACTCGAAATTCCAACATGCGTGATATAATTAATAATTAGCAGTGGCTACTTTTTAATTTCTACCTTTCACTTTCCTCTTTTCACTTTCTAGAACGCGTTAAATTGAAGAGAAACTCAAAAAACTCAAAGCCAAATCTATCATTTGCCTCTCCTGCAGATCGAGTGTGTTGTTCAACAATTAATATAGAATTTGCTTCTGTAATTAGTTATCCAACATTCAAATTGATGTCTAATAAAGTTTATGAGAATTGGGAAAGGCTGGTGGAAGCCACTCTGGACAGAGAAGAGCTAAAAAAGGTGATATATTAATATTTTAAAAACTCAGTATATTTTGTTCTAAATCTAGCATTATTTATTATTTATGTCATCAATTTCTATTATATATTTTTATTGCATATAAATTTATTAAAATTACAACTTACTTGAAAATTGTGTCGAATTTGTGACATGTTTGACTACATCCTAAAAACACTTGATTTACTCCCTTCGTTTCTAAATAAGTATCCTAACTAACAAAAATTGCTCCCTAAATAAGAGTTCTTTCACTAATTTCAATTCAAAATATCTATCAAGTTTCAAATTTATCATTTACTCCCTATGTTTTTTCATATTTAATGACATTAATTACAATTTTTCACTTCTTAAAACACTGAAGGATAAATAAGATAATTCATTTTTAATTTGTGCAGCAATGATAGTTATTAGAATACTTAATGACGGAGAGAGTATCTATCTCTCTACATCAAGTAGGGGTGTCTTGGAACTATCACACAAATTAGAAAAGGTTAAAAATATAATTTTAATAGCTTCCTTAATATATAGTTTCAGTGCTTGAAGTTGAATAATATGGAGGTCAATGGTAACACTAGTTAAATCTCCAATGCAATAAAAAATGTAATGAATAACTTTGAGACCAAACTTTTTTTTTTATTAATTTGGAGAGGTTGGTGAAATCAATCGAGTCTCTACCCATTTTTCTGTCATGTCTTGTCCATTGAAGACAAAGTAATATTACGAGGATCTGGTATCGAATTGATCCGTGTCTGTCAGGTTTGTTTGACCTGTATATCTTCATGAAAAATGAATAAATAAATATTTTTCTGGCTTCCTTCTAAAATGTAAGGTCGGTCCTAAAACTTTGAGAGCCTAAAACGATTCAATAAACGGTTGCGCATGTGGCGCTCCCTCAGGGCGGTCCTGTGTACGTAGAATTTCCATTATTGAAGTTCAATAAATATACATAAAGGGTCAGATTTAAGAGAACCATTTAAGTATTAGATTTGGCTTATGTAATTGCATTAATAATGCATTCAATGCCAAATTTAATGAACGAATGACTTTTTAACGGGGAGTGTAGTACGTTATTTCCTTGCTCATTCATCCATCCATCGATCAGTTTTATCCAAAATATGCATATAATTATTGACTTTGTGTTAATTAATGAGGGGGTACTGTCAGATGGTACTGAAGTACCAGTGAAACTGCTTTGTATGAGTTCAAAGCAAGAAGCTCATCAAATCATCAGTGAAATAGGCATCATTTCTGCACTTGAAAAGCCAATGGGGTGTTGCGTTAGGGAAACCGGTCTCTTCAAGATGCATTGTCTGGTATGAATATGATTTTCTTGTTTTTCCTTCAATGTTTTGAGTCAATTGTAAATGTTGGTTCTCAGACATATACATTTCAGGTATAGATGATAATGTTAGAAGAAAGCTAAATTGGAGAACAAGGTTTAACATTTGTCTCGGCATAGCCAAGGCTCTGGTTTTTCTTCACGAGGAATCAAAACTGGATATAATTCATAGCAATATTAAACCCACAAACATAATCTTATTAGACACAGATTTTAACGTGAAAATATCAGGTTTCAGATATTTATATATATATATAGAGAGAGAGAGGGAGAACCCAAAATAAACAAACCCACAAATACACACAGCAATGATAGACGAACGCTACCAAAACAATGAGCTGCAATCAGTTTAATCAAGATAGCAAAGCTGAATTGATGTTCGAATCGTCGAACGAAATGAAACCAAGTTGCTGCCAAAAGGGCCAAAACCAAATGGATTTCAAAGCTAATTGCAATTTGACTAACTTTATCACACGTAACTCGAGAGAGATAAGTCAAAGTAATCCAAAGTTATTTGCTGAACCGATGAAGCAAAATCAATTAACAAGAATAAACATTAAGCAAAACAAAACAATCATTCTATTGCTTAATACCGTCGAAAGGCTTTTTATTTAATTTTTGTATTTTTCTCTGTAATTATAATGGCAATCCAAAGCATATATTTATAGGCTAAACTATCCCTGAATCCTACATTGATTCAGATTGTAAGTATTTCTTAAAACAAATACGAAACCAAACAGGAAACAAACGAATAGGAAACATTAACCGAATAAGAAATAGAAACTAATAGGAAACTTAGTTTAATTATTCTACATAGCCTCCCTTAAACTAAGTTCGCGCCGTTAGCCATATCGAGCATCTTCTTCAACTTTGCAAAGATCTCGAACTTCAATGCCTTGGTGAAAATGTCCGTCACTTGATCTTCAGTCTTGCAGTAATCAACCACAATCTCCTTCTCATTGACCAAATCACGAATAAAGTGATACTTGATATCAGTATGTTTATTGCGACCATGAAAGACTGGATGCTTCGTCAGCTCAATTGCCGACTTGCTATCACACAACACCGTAGTCGGATCATCCTCCTTATGCTGAAGGAAACCCAGCATCCTTCTCAACCAAATCGTTTAAGTGGCACAATTAGAAACTGCAATATACTCAACCTCAGCAGTAGACAATGCTATCACTGGTTGTTTATTTGAACTCCAAGAAAACACGCCAGAACCAATGAAGAAAACATACCCAGAAGTGCTTTTCCTTTCAACTGTATCACCTGCCCAATCACTGTCAGTATACCCCAAAAGCTTTACTGGTTCACCTCGGATACAAAATACCATATCTTTGAGTACCCTTAATGTACCTCAATATTCTCTTTGCAGCCTGCAAATGCGACTAACAGGGATTCTCCATAAATCTGCTTATCAATCCAACAATGAAATTTATATCCGGCCTTGTAGAAGTCAAGTATCTCAAACTACCAACCATACTTTTAAAGTAAGTTGGATCCATAGAATTCCCAGTACCTTCCTTCGTCAACCTCAACCTTTCTTCAGCTGGAGTCATGATCGAATTAGCACTATCCATCTTGAACTTCTTCAAAATATCACCAGCATATTTCCTTTGAGAAATAAATATTTCACGATCAGTCTGAGAAACTTCAATCCCAAGAAAATATAACATTAGCCCTAAATCAGTCATCTCAAACTGCCTGATCATTGCCTCCCTGAAGTCTGACATTATCTTTTCGTTATTTCCAGTGAATATCAGATCATCCACATACAAGCAAACAATGACAATATTCTCACTTGATGAAGACTTCACGTATAAAGTATACTCATATGGGCACCGTTGAAAACCACTTTTGATAAAGAATGTGTCAAAACGAGTATACCAAGCTCTAGGAGCTTGCTTCAATCCATACAGGGCTCTCTTCAAACGATAGACCTTCTTCTCTTGACCTCTTTTCTCAAAGTCAAGAGGTTGATTAACATACACCTCCTCTTCAAGAACTACATTCAGAAAAGCAGACTTCACATCCATCTGAAAAATCTTCCAATCATTCTGGGCATTCAGAGAAATTATCATTCTCACAGTATCAAGTCTAACAATAGGAGCAAACACTTCAAAGTAGTCAATTCCAAGCTTCTGCTTGTACCCTTTCACAACAAGTCTTGCCTTGTATCTATCAACTTCTCCACTAGGCTTGTACTTTGTCTTCTAGACCCACTTTACACCAATGGGCTTCTCTCCACTCGAAAGATTTGTAAGCTCCCAAGTATTATTCTTCTCCATGAAATTAATTTCTTCATCCATTGCTTTCACCCAACGATCATCTCCAATAGCATCTATAAAATTAACAGGATCACAGTCTACAAACAGGGCAAAATTCACAACATCCTCATCAGTCAGATTATCAACTTCATCCCCAATTACATAATCATTCAAACGAGCTGGCAGTTTTGATTCTCTCCGCGGACGTCCACTTGAGGTGGTAGCTGTAGAAGTAGAAGAATCAAAAACCGGTTGTTGAACTGGCTGACACTGCTCTTCAGTTGCATTATCTCCACCAATATACACTATTGATGATCGTTTTATAATTTCTGGTGCCTTCTTTTTCCAATCCCAAATTCCCTGTTCATAAAAAGTAACATCTCTACTGATAATTACCTTTTCAGTATCAGGATTGAACAGTTTATACCCTTTAGTTTCACTACTATAACCAATAAAGACACATTTTTCTGCCTTGTCATCCAACTTCTTCCATATTGTATCCGGAACATGGGCATATGCAACACACCCAGATACTTTAAGATGTGAAATATTTGGTTTCTTTTCTGACCAAATCTCATATGGAGTCTTATTACCAATACTTTTTGATGGACAACTATTTGATAAACAAACTGCACAAGCTACAGCTTCAGCCCAGAAATCTTTAGGCATACTTTTGGCCGTTATCATCGACCTCACCATATTCATCACTGTTCTGTTCTTTCTCTCTGCAACACCATTCTTCTGAGGAGTGTACCTGGCTGTCATCTGATGCTTAATCTCATGATTTTTCAAGAAATCATCACACACCGTATACTCAGTGCCTCTATCAGTTCTCAGAATTTTAATGGAACGCCCACTCTGCTTCTCAACATAAGCCTTGAAACTCTTGAAAATGTCACATGCATCAGATTTAAATTTCAACAAATAAATCCAAGTCTTTTTACTAAAATCATCAATAACAGTGATAAAATACTTGTTACCACCCCGAGAAGGAACATCAACAGAACACAAGTCAGAATGAATCAGGTCCAATGGTTGCTTTGCCCTCAAAACTTCACCTTCTGGAAAAAGCTTCCTGTGCTTCTTACCCAAAACACACGACTCACATTGTCGAGATTTAAAATTAAGTGATGACAATCCAGAAACAATATTATTCTTCACAATAAAGCTTAAACCGCCAAAATCAAAGTGGCCAAATCTCATATGCCACAACCAACTCTCATCACAGCCAGTGGTACTAAAGTAAGCTAAATTACAATAATTAAGAGTGATTGAAAACAACCTGTTATTGTTCATGTCTACCTTTGCAATCATCCACATCCGTTCATCACGAATTGTGCAAATACCATGCCTAAAATTAATATCATAATTCTTCTCCTGCAACTGACCAAAACTCAACAAATTCTGACTAAGATTAGGCACATAATACACATCACCTATTGCACTGGTCTTCCTATTTTTTAAAGTAAAGGGAATACTACATTTCCCAACAACAGACACAATATGATTATTTCTAAATCTCACTGTATTCATGTAGATTTCATCAATATCAGAAAAAAATTTCTTTCTCCCACACATATGATTACTACAGCCAGAATCAATGTAACACTTAGAACTTTTATCTTTTTCACCAGCACCAGTAATAAATAAAACAGTTTCATGATTATCACCATTACTTTTAGCTATTTGAGCATGTCCAGTATTGTTATTTTTAAGAACCCAATAATCTTTTTTTATGTGACCCATCTTTTCACAATTATAACATTTAATCTTAGACTTATCATGTTTTTACCCATTATTTTGAGCATCCAAATTAACATTTGGTTAGTAAGAAAAATTACCTCTACCATGGCCTCTGCCTCTAAAGCTTTGACTGTCACGTCCTTTCCCTTGAGAATTCTGGCCCTGCTGATTGGTTTCACCACCATCGGATTCTTTAAGCTTATATACCAAAGCCTTCAATGCTTCTAACGTCGTATCAACAGATGGTCTGTCACATGACATCTCATATGTCACCAATTCTCCTTCCAAATTAGCATACGAAAAAGTGAAAAGATCTTTAATGGCCTCAATAATCTCCTTCTTTGTGTGAAATTTCGAAGTCAACGTCCGAAGAACTTTAGACACCATCTGCTCTTTCGTTACTTTATCACCGTTGATCTTCATCTGACCAGGTATGGATTTTACCCTAACCATGTATTCTTGCACCTTTTCATTAGGCTTTATCTCTACCAACTCAAATTGTCTCCGTAACTCCTGTAGTTTGACTCTTTGAACGTTTTCGCTTCCTCTATTGGTAACTTTTAACTTGTCCCAAAACTCCTTAGCTCTCTCTACCTCCATTAAACTTCTGCATATGTCTAATCCAACCTTCGTTCTTAAATAATATAGTGCATGATTATTGTGAGAATGATTTTTCTCCAATTCTTTACTTCCCTCAGCTGTTGATTTTTTACCTTCCTTGTCTTTTTCCGATTCTTCAAAACCTGACTCAATTACATGCCAGATACCAACCATCTTGAAAAAATTCTTCATCAATTGACACCAAATTTCAAAATCATTTTTCACATCAAAGACAAATACATGACACTCAGGAGGATTAAATAAAGAAGACATCTTGACTCTAAAAAAAAAATTACACAGGCTCTGATACCAGATGTAGGACCCAAAATAAACAAACCCACAAATACACACAGCAATGATAGACGAACGCTACCGAAACAATGAGCTGCAATCAATTTAATCAAGACAGCAAAGCCGAATTGATGCTCTAATCGTCGAACGAAACGAAACCAAGCTGCTGCCAAAAGGCTCAAAACCAAATGGATTTCAAAGCTAATTGCAATTTGACTAACTTTATCACACGCAACTCGAGAGAGATAAGTCAAAGTAATCCAAAGTTATTTGCTGAACCGATGAAGCAAAATCAATTAACAAGAATAAGCATTAAGCAAAACAAAACAATCATTCTATTGCTTAATACCGTCGAAAGGCTTTTTATTTAATGTTTGTATTTTTCTCTGTAATTACAATGGCAACTCAAGGCATATATTTAGAGGCTAAACTATCCCTGAATCCTACACTGATTCAGATTGTAATTATTTCCTAAAACAAATACGAAATCAAACAGGAAATAAACGAATAGGAAACATTAACCGAATAGGAAATAGAAAGTAATAGAAAACTTAGTTTAATTATTCTACAATATATATATATATATATATAAATGAATGAAAATGCCATCCTCATATTTCTCAATGATATATGGCACCAGAATACATGGTAGGGTTCCCTTTAACCCCAAAAGCCGATGTCTACAATTTTGAGATTGTGACACTTGAGATCATTAATGGAAAGCCTCATATTATCTCCAAGCCAAGGGAAGGTATCTTTCTTCTTACCACGGTGAGACATAATATATACGAATTGCTACCTTTTCAAGTTAACACGATTGCAGAGACTGTTGCCTTTGCAAACTAATAGTGTACATATGCTACGAGGAAGATAATCTTGAAGCTTTTATTGATCCAAGTCTAAACCCGCTTGAGTCGGAAATTGTGGGATTTCTTGAAGGAAAAACGAAATTCATAGGAAAACGTAGATCTGGAACATCAAAAGGTTTTCCCATGAAAAAAAAAATCTTTGTTAATTAGTTTTGTTTTCAAAATCGGAATACATACAATTAGAATTAGGCTACGTATTCCAATTCTGAACTGTTAGGAATAACACCCTCTCAGGATCTTTAAACCATTTGTTGGAAGAAATATTCCAACAAGACACTGCAGCGGAATTAAAAACAGAAAAGAAAACACAACAATTTAACGTGGTTTAATTCACGGGAATACGCACTATTCTAAACAAATAGAGAATTACATAATAGAAAAGTTAACCTGTTTGCCCTCAATTCTATTCTACCCTTTCCCTTTACAGTTCTCTCTAGTACCCTCTCTGTCTAGAATGAGACCTGTCTACTGCTCTCTGCTTTGACTACTCATCTAGTCTATTACAAATAACGTCTATTTATAATAAAACTAGAGAAACCCTATTGGGCTTAGTTTCTTAATCTATTCAGGATTAGAAAACCTAGCCCAATACCAATTGTATTATTAATTTGAGGAGATACCCCAATAAATCCTCCCTCGACTCAAAGTCCTATGTACAATAACATCATCTGAAAATGAGACTTGTTTCTTCTTTGGTTTCAACTCCTCGTTTTGAATGCCAAACTCAGCACAAGACCCATTTTTCGAATCACCAACATAAAAGATTTGGTGACTACTCCTCGTCCCTTGTAGAATCAACTCATCTCCTTTGAATACTTTGCAGAAAATCTCCATCACCTATAAATCTGTACCCACGAGAACATAATCTTCCCAGCGAAATTATGTTATGAGCACAACTAGGCACATATTTCACATCAGTCAATTTTCTCATAGCACCATTGTGATTCTTGATAAGTGTGGTACCAACACCCTCAATCTTCATCTTCTGACCATTCCCCACAACGATGTGTCCAAAATCTCCATCAGCCTGTAAAGTATCAAAGCACGATCGATCTCTACATATGTGCGCAGATGCTGCACAATCCATCACCCAACATGAATTGCTTGACTCAGTATCTTTCGTCATTAATAAATCATCATCATCATGATACACAACATTTGTGTTTGCTGAGTCGTCTATCTTCTCTTTTCCCTTCCTCTTTATCTCCTTCAAACTCTTCAAGTCCTTTTTCATCACAGGGCAAGTGTATTGGATATGACCCTTCTCCCCACAGTAATAACACTCTAAATTACTGTAGTCTCTCGGCCGAGATCTTCCACGAATGTCACTCCTACCTCGCGAACGACTCTCCCTCGATTCGAACTCTCTGTAACAGCTAGTGCTTTATCAACCCCAGGCGTAGTATTATTTCCCATAATCTTCTCATTCTCCCTCAACTGTGTAACCACATCATCAAGTGTCAAGCTTGTTCTCCCAACAAGCATTGTTTGCACAACCGGTTTATAAGACATTGGCAAGGAAGTCAAGGAAGACAACAACAACAAAGCCGGCTCTTCATCTTCAACTTCCTCTCCCGTGTTTTGAAGTCGGCATACTAGCTGATTAAACACATTCATATGATCATGAAAATCCCCTCCTTCATTCATCTTCAAAGTGTAGAGGTCCATCTTCATGCACAACCTGTTCGTTAGTGACTTCGACGCATATATGCTCTCCAACTTGTCCCAGATCCCCTTTGGTGTCTTCTCTTTCAACACACTGTATTTAATCTCTGGAGCAAGTGCAAGTCGAATCGTACTAATTGCCTACTTCTTCATCGTATCCCAATTTCTATCACTCATCCCTTCGGGCTTCTTATCTTCAAGTGTCAAATCAAGATTATCCCACACCAGTAAATCTTGAATAGTGCACTGTCACATCGTAAAATCCGTATTTCCATCGAAGAGTGGAGTTTCAAACTTCTTATCAGACATGTTTAAATTGATCCAAATAACCTTAAATCACTTGAACCAAAATTAAATTACCCCAAGCTAACAAAACCGCAGGCTTCCAGCGAAATCACCTAACAAAAATTTGGAATTATTTGATTCAACCGTAAGCACACAAATCAAATAATCAAGTTCTTACCTTTTTCTTTTGTTCTAAAGCTGCGGGCCTCACCACAAAAGAATGCCTATTCAATTTAAGCCACCATCTTCCAGACATCCACGACTTCAGGCCCAAAAAAAATAAATCCAAGCTCTGATTTTTTTTTCTTTCCCAATACCCTAAGCTCAAAAATCTGAAGCTGCCACTTCTCTCCGGAAAAATACTCAACTTTGGATAGTACTCAATTCATCTAATTTCGGTCGGCGGCCCAGACAATTGATGGAAACCAAATTTAGAAACCTCCCTTTTCTTCCAAATTTAGAAACCCACAAACCAAATTTAAAACCTCTTTCCTTGTTTAATTTGATTACCCCGCAGCAACCAAAACTTTGCTTGAACTCGGCGACCCACCAACTTCTGTACGGCGTCAACGATTCTTCGACCTTTGTCTCTATTTTTCTTTTCCTGTTCCCATACTCCTGATTTTACTCTTTCTGGTTACTGGCTTTGATACCACTTGTTAAGAATAACACCCCTTCATGATCTTTAAATCACTTGTTGGAAGAAATATTCCAACAAGACACTGCAGCGAAATTAAAAACAGAAAAGAAAACACAACAATTTAACGTAGTTTAATCCACGAGAATACGCACTATTCCAAACAAACAGAGAATTGCAGAATAGAAGAGTTAACTTGTTTGCCCTCAATTCTATTCTACCCTTCCCCTTTACAGTTCTCTCTAGCATCTGTCTAGAATGAGATCTGTCTACTGCTCTCTGCTTTGACAACTCATCTAGTCTATTACAAACAACGTCTATTTATAATAAAACTAGAAAAACCTTATTGGGCTTAGTTTCCTAATCTATTCAGGATTAGAAAGCCTGACCCAATGCTAATTGTATTAGGAATTTGAGGAGATACCCCAACATGAACTCATTGTGAAAATAAGTTCGACATGATTTATTATAAATAACTGTTAATTGTAATAGAGTAACGTATGGTAGAGGAAGTCAATAATAGAATTGAGGGCATAAAAGCTTTGTATATTAAAAGAGAAAATATACAATGCAAAATTCTTAAAATATGTAATGCTCTATTTAATAAGAATAGTGGATGTATCCATAAATTAAACTACACTAAATTTGGTGAATTATTTTTGTGAATTTTATGTTTTCACTGTTCTTGTTGAGTTATTCCACCACTAAATATATCAAAGATTAGATTCTTTTCTGACAAATTTCTAAGATCAAGATCAGCCATTTATCCTTCAAAATGCGACAAAGTACTTTTTAAAATTCTTGCCCCCTCCCCCTTCCCAAAGAAAGGAATAAAAGAAGCATTATTAGTTGTAGGTCAATACATATTGGTAATGTTACGGTCTCGTCGCTAAATTATTCAGTATTTAATTTAATGTTTTAGCAATTGTTTAATAATACGTCCCAAAAGTTATTATATATATTAATTACGATCGAATGATTTCATGATTCTATGAGGAATGCATTGAAGCTATTTAGTCTTCGTCTCATTACTTTTGTTTACACGCAAATCATGCCGAAATATAATAATTCCAAAAGCTTCAATGTTTCTGTGAATTAAACAATTAATCAACAAACTGGAAATCAATTTTTCTGAGATTTCCTGGTGTTTGTCGGCCACGCAAATTAAAGTGGACACTAATCTACCTGGAAATCTCTCTCTTTATAAAGTGGACACTAATCTGCAGACACCCATAGTCCTTTTACATGTCTATCAATATATATTTACAAACGTTGTCTGGACCAGACTGGTCCGGCCGCGAACCGGCACCCTTGCCGATTCAAAATATTAGAAAAATCGGACCCTTAAATAACCGATCAAAATCACTGGCAGGCCGGGACTCGGGCCAACCCTCCCGAACCGAGTTTTTAAATTTTTTTTCAAAATTTGACAACTTTTGCAAAATTTTGCTATCAATGAGAGTTGAACCTTGGCCACTCATATGAAAATATGAGTACTTACCACTATACCATTGTTCACTTTTATTTAACTTATTGTTTTAACTCATTTGTTTATGAGTCATGAACTTTTTAACAATTTATTAATTGGATCATCCAAATTAATGTTAATTTTATCATAATTCTTTACTATTTATAAAATTAATACTATCAGAATTTTTATTAGTCGTTTTCAATTCAATTAAAATTTGTTTAATTTATTCATGTATTAACTTAAAATACGTTTAATTTTTTTTTTTACATCAAATTTTATCCTTTTCTTTTTGTCTAATAAAAATGTAGTAACATAATTTTATATATTTTTTAATAGAAAATAAGAAATAATTTATAGTTGACTTAATTATTGGGTTTTATAATAATGAATTTTAATGTTTAACTTAGTTGTAAAATTTGCAAAAAATATATAATTGTTGTGAAAAAGATATATTTTAAATGTTACAAATAATAAAATTAAAGCATGTTAATTATTACTATTATATATATATATATATAACGTCATCCGGTTTGACCCCGACCCAACTTGTCGAACTCCCGGTTCGAGCGAACCCTTGGCCTCACCGGTTCAACGTCCGGTCCGACCCAGACAATCATGATATTTACTGGAAACTACCAAAATAAATCTTGAGATTTTATTAAACTGTCAATTATCCTCTTATCGTTCAAATTATGGCAAAAAAATTGCATATGACTTGCTAGACGGTTTGATGGATGCACACTTTTTTTCTTTCTGAAAAACATATAATAGTTTTTTAAAGATGCGAGTATCAAATTCAGCTCCAACTTTGATCTCGGGCCACCCACGTCAGAAGTTGTGCAAATTCCTAAAAGAAAAAAGAAAATTCATGGGCAAGCGTACCATTAAGGGGTGAGATCACATGTCGCTGCTACGACAGCGTCCCCCCTCACATTTGAGAGGGGACCATAGTGAAATCTATTTGTGTACCCCTCAAACACTACAAGAAAAAAGGGCTTTAGTGACGACGCAAAGTCGTCAGTAAAAGCCCAAAAATCGTCACTAAACCCTTTAGTGACGACAAACGGGTCGTCAAGTGGTCGCGACAATAGGTCCGTAGCTAAAGGGTCCAGTGACGACATTTTTGCACCGTCGTCACTAAATCCTACCATTTAGTGACGACTTTTTGTCGTCACTAGAGTTAGTGACGACAAAAGTCGTCACTGTGTGTACGTCACTAAAAGACAAAAGTCGTCACTAAAAGGTGTATTTTTAGTGACGAAAAAGATAGTGACGAATGAAAGTCGTCAGTAGGTAACAAATGGTCAAAGGCTTTAGTGACGAAACTCAGTGACGAGAATTGCTTGTCAGTACAAAAGTCAACGGTTTTAGTGACGACAAGATTCGTCACAATAAAGATGAAGCCAACAAATATAGTGACAATAAATAGTCATCAATAGCTACCTGCTTTAGTGACGAAGTTGAGGGACTACAAATGTTGTCAATGGAACAAAATATTAAACGATATATTTCAAAACTTTCAATTTAAATTGCAAATGAATATACATATAGTATGTCATCATTTACACAAGTATGACAAATTGTCATCATATTTAAATATGTTCTAAATCAAATACCAAAGCTTCCATCTAACTAAACGACTAAGTAAAATTATACAAGTCCAACATCACTTGTGGTGGTGGGATTGAAGACACGTGAAGATATCTTCAACTTAGCCATTTGAATCACAAACTGCACGCTGCACGAGTATTTGAACACATCATTAGAAAAACATCAAACTCAAGAACTTCTCAAACCATCAAACACATATCTACCTAACAACCAAAACACTAAGGACATTGAGAATATTACATAAATTTCATAGTACCTAAGAAAAAAAATCACCATCCACATGAAAACCTGCATAATTAAAGGATTGAGCTAATTAGTTGAAAAATTAAGATGGTCAGATATAATATACTTTGAAATGTTAATCATGACCTGAAATAATCTTTATGGGAAGCAATCCCACAATATAAAAAGGCAAAGTAAAACATTACTAAAAAATAAAATGGCATAGGAAGCAAACCAATCGGACACAGAGAAGCAAAGTCAGAAAAATCAATCACTAGCATAATAAGCAATTCATATCTACAAATTCCTGGTCAAAGTTATAGTGCAGATCCAATGACAAAATTATTGGCGAGAGACAGTTTCATGGGTAAGAGAAATACTACTCCACTCAATTAGAAGGGTAAGAGCAAAGGGGGAAGGGGAACAAGCAAAAGCAAGATCTTCCACATTATGCAACGTGGTAAGCGTTGTACCTGGTAGTAAAGTAAATCAAGTACAGGCAATGCCAGGAAATAGACTAACAGCCTTCCAACAGTTTAAAAAGTTGAATGATGAACATGTTAGCATTGATGTAACCAATAGATCCTCCTACTTCAAGAATGTAATCTCCCCTCACAGATTTTAATGGTTATAACTATGTCAATATATGAGCTAATAAAAATAATTGTAACATGACAGAAATATAAATCGTTAGCTTACGATAATTGATTTGTAAGTTGCCTTGTGATGCCGGAGATCCTGTAGCGCCTCTTGTTCTTTCCATGAGAAACTTCCACTCTTAACATTTTTAAGAATCTTCCGCACCTGTAGGGCAACGCAAGAAAGATGCATTATAATTATAGTAGATGAAGATATAAAATAAACTACTTTTCTTGAAAGTGAATCATTCCCACCGCAGCAAGCAGTTACTTCCTTTACTTAATAATAAAAAGAAACAATATATAAACACGAGCAAAGATGTCTGGTGCACCTTGATCCGATCTTGATCAGATAAAGGCCGCATTAAGTCAATGTCGTTTCTATTTGGTCCAATGATCCAATGTGTTATGGAAGAATGACCTTCCAACAACTTCATACCAAATTAGCTCACCAAAGACAAGAACAAAATGAAAAGAAAAAAAGACAAAAGGCCTAACTTCAAATTTCCAATACATTGAGGCAGTGAGGTGAGGCACACACAGCACACACACAGAACAGAACCTCTAGCCTCTAGGATACTAAAAACTTCAACAACACCATAGCATCTAA